>VZRQ01001795.1:570402-716040 GCA_013397975.1 Machaerirhynchus nigripectus
CTCTCGAGCCCGGTCTCGCAGCCACAGCCCAGCGGGGATCAGCCGCGGAGCCCCTTCAACGAGGCGCCCTCATGGGCAGGGGCCACACCATGGCAAATAATATTGCTACTTCTGTGCATTTTCAGTCTGATCAGGGTCAGAGTGAATATTCTCAAAGACTAAATGAAAGTGCCAGGGTTATTTTTCCTTCTCGGGCCTAAGTGCCAACTTTCCTGCTTTTTTATGGCAGTACCATAAGATAAAGCGCACAAAAAGCAGACTGACAACATACCACTACAGTCTGTGAAAGACACTACAGTGATCAAACCATTATTCTGCTGCAGGTCATGTGCCTGGGTGAAGTGTTAGAGACCTCATGTCAGCTAAATGCGAAGAAGCACAACTCATTACACTGTTCATCAAATATACATTTTACGAAGGGGAAGCTCTACCTTGCTTACTAAAGATCCATCTCTAGAGGTATAATTTTCTTGATGGAAAATGATGTCGCTCCAGTACCTGTAAATGAGGGCTCCTACCTTCATTTGAAGGGCCGTTTGGAGAGATAGCAGGGGAACAGCACAAGATCTGGTCTTCATAAAATCACTTGTTGAGATCAATCTGACTTTGAAACCTAATCCCAGTCTTGAAAGGTGAAAAGACCTCTTCAGAACTAAATAAAAGTAAAGAGAAAATAGTCAATGCTAAAAATGGTTCACAGTTTCAAAGTGAGGAAGGCATATCTTTGGACAAGTGAATGAGGATTCAGGAGGCCATGATGGTGGAGCTACAATTCTTTACTATTTAGTATTTTATAAAAGCACAGTGCTAGCAAGCTTGGTAAGCAGGCTTTGTGAGCATGTGAAAGTGAAGCCCTGAGTCAGACTAAAAATCCACACAGACTGAAGACCTGAACAATTGGGAATAAAGACCAAGAGTGAATGACAACTAAGAACAGATGGCACCAATTTCAACCAAGGGAAAAGGATTATAAGGTTTGATGACTCTAGACACAGTAGGAAGAATCCCAAAAGCTGGATGGGCAAAAACAGCCAGGTCTTTCTGGAAGAAAGCTGAGATTGTGATAGTTACATGGAGTGCCATTTCTATTATTACCTATTATCCTCTACTCTTCTGTCCAGTTCATTTCCAGAGGCCATAAAGAAGTTTCTTACATCAATTTATTTGTCATATGTCTAAGCTGTAGGTCTTCTGGGACAAGATCATCTTTTCTGTGTGCAAGCAATAATGAGGGCAGCAAAGGCCTGATTGCTGACTCAGACCACTTGAAATAAAAGTACTGGTAAGAACTACTGAGGAGGAGATTGAGGAGTAATTCAGACTATCACAGGAAAGCTGATGCTTCAGCGTCACAGAAGTTTTGCTTTCCCAAGGCTGTACATTAAAAGAAAGAAACCTTGATAGGCTGTCATCTAAACTATTTACAACCATTTTCTTATGGTGTTTGTACTTAATATAAGACAGATTTCTTGTCTAGGAAGGCTGGTTCATGTCAGTAGATTTGAAGTAGTGTCTTTTGACCTTGGAGGAGAGGCTGAAATGCTTTGCTACAGGCACAGAGAGTCATCTTCTTACCTGAAGGTATTTTAAGTGCAATCATTTCCCATGAAGAGGAGAGGTGCCAAGCTAGAGACTCATAACATTAGTTTCTGATGGCCAGATATGACTATTTCTCTTAAAAGTTAAATTGCATGAAAAGCACACACCTGGGGTTTCAAAAAAGTAAAGTGCCAGGCAGATGTTTTTAAATCAACTTCTTATGCCCAGCACAACAATTTTCACAGTATGTGTGACAAACACATACTCTGCTTTTTGCAAAGAGCTTGTGACTTTTGGAAACCCTTTGGCATACAGCTGGGTAGAGATCACTGCTGAAGCCCACAGTTCACTTAAAAATATGTCAACTCCAGTAGCTACTCTTCCAGCGTCAGGTATTCCAAGCTTTGCCGTTGGTATTTGAAAGATAGTTACTAAGTCCTGTGCTCCAGACAGCCTTTTTGGTCAAGGGAAAAACTGTGTAACATAGATTTCTTTGGAAGACTGACACTTTTTTAAAAGACTTTATGATTTAGTTTAGAATCATTCTATTTAATGGGATGATGATTTAAGTGTTCCATAGTGGATGAATCATAAATGGTGAAACCTAGCATAGTTTAACTGTTGTGATGGGCATCTGTACCAAGCAATGTATGAATAAAAGAATCCAAGTGACTATGCATCATAAATATTTATTTCCTAAATTATGTTTCTCTATCCATCATACAGACCTGGGGCTGATGCTAAAAAATGTATTTGTGACAAACCCTTCTAGCAGCTGCAAAATGAGCAGTGGGGACATCTTGGGGTCTTTATTAATTTAAAGGTAGCAGGAAAGTGAGACTGAGTTTCTTAAAACTATGCCCCAGCAGCTTTCCTGACATATTTCACAACATGATCCAGAGAGCTGTTCTCATCTTTCCCGTAGACAAAATAAAGATGACTTTTCATATCAATGCAACTTATTTTTCAGTTAACAAGCTGTCCCTCTAAGTCAAGAGCTGCCCTCGATGCTCACTGTCTATAGATATCATTTCTGTGCTACCAGGTATCTGGCAGGAAAAGGAGCAGAAAGGCTGTGAGAACTTGGTGGTCCTTCCAGACTGCTAGTCTGGGGAAAGCACTTCATGGTTACTATTAACTCTTGAATTACTGGCATTTTCCAGAAAAAAAATAGTGAATCCTTGATGAAAATAAACTGATCTAACAAGAAGCCTACAAGCCCCCATTGTTATTGGAGCAGTTGATGCCATATAATCTTTCACACTGGGGACTTCTGGGAAAAAAACAGCAAATATGCCACTCATTACTCCTGGTTTCTACTTTTTGCTGTCATGTATTTTTAACAACATTAATTATTGCTTGGCTCTTGTACTTGAAGTGTTCTCTATGAGTCAGGCTAAAACTTAATACACATTAAATAATAAAACAGAAGCAGCCAATTAGTAAAAATGCATCCAAGTACTGAGCAATGCAACCATCGAGCAGCTGATACAGGATGTTTAATGTAATTACTGGGGCTTAGATGTCAAATGATTGAACAAAAGCAGCAAATCAATGAACTGTGCTTATACAGATTATTAAAATCGAGAGTGGTGAGGGATCTCAAGGTATCAGCCAACACATTCCACTGCAATGAGTCATTTTTGGCAAAAGTTTGCTGAGGGATTGTGAAATCTCTGTTGCAGGTTTTATGAACAAAGCCTTGACAATCTATGCCAATGCTTAGTCACCCAAACCATGAGAATTTTTTCCTAACATCTCATTTAAATCTTCCTCGAATTTAAGCTAATTGCCTCTTCTGTTAGCCTCAGTTAGCACAAAGAACAGGTGGTTTTATTATTTTCTGCTGGAACCTTTCACAGACTTGGCCTAGAGCAGATGATGCATGGGGGCTGATGAGGGCTGCAACCTTCCCTTACCCCATCCTGTGCAAATCACTGCTCTTGCAGCTCCTGTCCCAGCAGCAGCAGGGCTGAATGGGGGGCTGCACCACCTCCGGGGGTGTAACTACCCGGTTCAGCCCTGAGGGCGAATGGATCTCTGCATATCCAGCCTCAGCCAAGACAAGGGCTCTCATTTACCTCTCCTTACTTGTAAGCAAAAAACCCCTAATCCTTGCTTTAGCTAGAGCTTGGACACAGATTTCACTTGCACATTGTGAGAATATTAATATTTTATTTCTTCTTCACCTTTTTTTTTGTTTGACCTATTTAAATAATATAACTATAAAAAACTCCACATAAGAAGGACTAATATGTTATTCAACCTTCGGAAAATATTAAAATGAGATTAAAAGTCACAAACTGAGATTTTAAAGTTTAGGATATTATCCCAACAGTAAAGAAATTTACTCAGAGGTTGTTGGAGGAAGGAAGCTTTTGGAAGTTCCCTGCTTACTTTCTTTTCTAGCTTATAGTCCTGATACTGAAGTAGTTGCTGACCTTTAACTCTGATATTACAGAGTGAAAACGAGGACATTGTGTCAGGAAAATGGAGCTATGTGTGTCATCATGTACAAATCATTAATTCTGCTGCCCTCAGATAATTGACTACCCAGGAAACTTTCAGAGATTTAAAACAAAGAGAAACCCAACTATTTAATTTCACTCTTTCTCTGTGAAGTGAATGTTATTACATTTTTTAAATGGATGTTCAATCCACTGAGCAATCTCAAACTTGTCATTTGGTTGTGCCCTCAGCAGTAACTGTGGCAGGCTGAATGCAGCCCCAGAATTTCCTCTGGGTGACACGCAGCAGGAGAAGAGCAGGATAATATGAACGGCAGAGTTGTCACAGCCTCCTGTGCTATGCACACATCTCCCTATCTACACCATGTATTAGCAGACATCACATGGCAACTGAAGCTCCTCTGGTGATTTCAGGGCTGTTTCCATAAAGCAAAGGGAAGATGGCACATAAACACACAACACAGAACAGCTAAAAGTAAGGTACTAAAAAGCTTTAGGGTGAATGGAATCACCGTGTGAGACAGGGTAGAAATCTGGAGTATTTTGAAGGTCTGTGTCAGTGATGACAGACTTCTCTCAGTAACTCATCAGCAAGGTGCAGGAGGAGCATGTTTGAGAAACGAAACAAAAGAGAAAGCCCTAAACCCTTTAGTCAGTGAAAGGGCTTTCTCAGGGCTTGTACCTGGTGTTTCACTTTAATAGCCTCACAGATCCAGCTTGGCAATAATAGACATAAATGTAACATCCTCAAACAGCCTGCCCACAGCTCATGGAAGGCTCCTGTGGCTTCTGCCCTGGCCACTTTGGCAGGTTCCAGATGATGCTGGGGAGGGCTGCCCTGGGCAGGCCCCTTTCTTTACCCTCTTCTCCCTGCTTGCTACAAGGTGTTTAGAGGCAAACCCAAAATGTCTCCTCTGAAAAGAGATTATTCTACATCAAACTCACATCACAAATGTTTATCTGGAACACAGGTATTTATTACCCTGATGCTTGTGTTCCTGGTTACTTCACACAAAAAATGGTGGAAGTCACTTGAATGGTATCCAAGGAGACAACTTCACTGAAGTAAATTAATCCTCTCTTGTTGCTGTTTACAGTTCTTTTCAAGCTGGCAGTAACTGATCCATAGAGCCTGTTATGGCTCCTCCGTATGGAATGCTTTCTAAAGATATGTAATACATTTATCAGAGCTGGGTTTGCCTCTTAAAATAATGTCTTTAAGCTTCTCCACTTCATTCCTAGCATATTATTTTCCACTTTTAGCTACCAGCCTCTAGTTCACATTAGTTCCCCATGGATTTAATTTTCCTTTAGTTTCAGTAACATGGCTATCACCCGTATATGATTCCATTTCTGGTGCGTTATTCCAATTTTGCCACCAGGTGTCATCAAAAGGCTCACCAGCACCGTGGTTTGCGCTTCTGAAGGATTTGGGATCTCGGGGTGTGTGTGTGGGGAGGTGTCATTAGCTGCCAGTAAACTGACAGGAGTAGGGCGGCCACACTTCTGATTTTCCCATGGCTTCCTTTGTTCAGCTAGACTTTGCATTACAGCAGCAGAATGCAAGCTACACATCCCAGATATTTGCACCGTGGTGGGTGACACCAGCCTACCTTTGGTTTCACTGGGAGTTATTCCAAAGTCTGCCTGGATTTACAGTCCTCATAAGCAAGCCTGGAAGAAGTCATTCTTCTTGTGTCTGGCCTTAAAGGCTTTTCAACCAGCCATTGGAACTCCCACTTACAAGAGATCTACAGGATGAAAAAAACCCACAAATTGGAAAGGCATCAGACAGGACACACTCATTCATTCCAGGGTTTAACTTAAAAAGTGTTTACTCCCTTCTCTCCTCCTGGTAGACTGTGAAGTAATTTTTTTCCCAAGCAAATGTAGCTCTTCATCTATCTCCCCCACTCTCCAAATTTTCATTTTTTCAACAAAAAATATTCAACACTCTTTCTACCTATCACAGTCTACCTGCCCATTTCTGTAGGCCGTTACTTGGCCAGTTCTCCATTTCTACATGAATTTACTGTGTAGGGGATTTTTCTCTTTTCATCTGGACCAGAAGTTTGGATGAATTAGTGTTCCCCAGGCCGGTTAATCAGATACGTGATACAAAGGCATAAACTTACCCTCATTTCACACGGGCAGCAGGGCACTGTGAGACTTGCTGTCTGCACGGGGGCAAAGCAAGCCCAGCCAGCAGGGTGCCAAGGTGGCACAGCCACCTCTCACCACAGTGGCCCTGGGGCTGTGCCATGCTGGCCATGGCCTGTAGCCCACTGTGCCAGCTCTGCCGGGGTGGTCCCACTTGGCTGGCACTGGCCGGGTGAGTCACGAGAGACAAACGCAGGGAGAGCGTCACCCCTTCATTTTCACCCTTTTATTTTTAGACATCATCTAGAAGCAATTTACAGAAAGCACGTTGCAGTAAGGAAAGACCAGCACCACCGAAGCTTTTAGTATCTTTCAGACAAACAAATCGGCTCCAGTACACAAATAAACTACATATTCCCAAATTTTTGTTATTTTGTTTCAGTTCATTCAACATTTTAATTGATTTATCATTCCCACAAGGCCTAGTTTTTGGATTTTTCCCTTTTGAGGCGGTTTAGTTGGACTGGATACTGTCCAACACCTTTTAATTCAGCTGGCTTCTAGCTGGGCCAGCACATGATCCTGCTTCCCTCTGGGGTTTGAGGGGAGTAACCCTATGTCTTCATTTGCACTTATTCTTATGCAAGCTGAATAGCAATGCCTTCTTCAGCCAATCTCTATGAGGTTAGAAAGAAAACTGATTAAACAAGGCTAAGGAGAGTCTTGATCTAGAAACCCTCTACCTTCCACACCCTTGATGCCCAAAATTCATAGAGAGGAAGGAAGCACACTACGGAGGAAGGGATTCCAGGTCAGTATTGAAAAGTCTAGGAAACTCTGGCCTCTGCCTTTGCCTTGTATGAGATGGCTACTTAATAAAATTCAGTCTTCAGAGAATTCCATAAACTGAATTTACTGCTAAGTATAACCCCTAGATTTCACACAGGATGGGTTATTATTAATATCCCATCTATTTGACCTAGATTCTGTCCACTGCAAAGTGCCACATTTAAATTTAACTTCTGAAGGAAAAATAATTGAATTGAAAAATCAATCACTAGGCAATTTCACATTCAGTTCATTTAAGGTCAAGTTATTGCTGTCTCAGAGAATAAAAGTTTTCTTAATGGATCAAGTTCAGGAGTGATGTGAAATTAGGCATAATTACATACTGGCTAATGAGCCTAAATTGGCATATAGCATACATATTCAGAGGTATGTAACCATTTACACCCTCTTTGACTCACTTATTAGTTGGACAAGAAGACAAGGGGCAGGAATTGCCATCAGGGGCTTTGGATGGAACAAAAGGCCACAGCTGAAGCAGTTAAGTACCTATGTCCTTCCTGCATGAGCAGGCATGCAGGCCAGGACTTGGCAGAGGGATCACAGGTTGCTTCCCAAGGGTATTTCTGCTGATATGCAGGAATTGCTGTGCTAGATGTGATCTCCTGTGGGAGACTGTCCTTTGCAATCCATATGGTACCATTTCAACCATTCTGCACCTTTCTAAGGCTCTAGGGAAAGCCCCAGTCCAGGGTGAAATCCAGCGTGCTCAACTTGCTTCTAATTTTAGTCTTCTTCAATTGTCAACTCGGAGTTATGTTTGGAATTTCTGTAGAAAATCTGTCATAGTCCAGTTCGAGAGGTTCTTTGATCTTGTATCTAATTGTTTCTCCAGCTCAAGGTACTTTGGGTTTCCACCAATTTTGTCAAACTGCAGTGATTTCATTCAGCAGAACGTTTTCAACAGAATTTTGTAGTACTGTGAAGCATAAAGATTTTCTAACTGCATCATGGTATATGCATCTCCATTGTTCAGAGATCTTAGCCCAGTGTAACTTGGTTCTAGATTAAGTTCAGTAATTCCAGATTTAAGGCTTTGCATTTTTGGCTTTTGGGCTTTTTCTTTCCAATATAGCTTACGGGTTCTAAGTAAGTATAAAAGTATTTGCCTATAAAAAGAATCACTATTATTTTTGTTACATCATGATAAATGTCAGTTCAGGTTAAGTTTTTATTACGTCTTTTCACAAGTATATCTTTTCTGTCATATACTATATTTTTAAGTGTCTCATTAGGTTCTGTGGAAAACAATTTTATTGACTTATAACAGTAAAATGAAGTAATTAATTACTTTAGGATAGTAATCAGCAAAGTGCTTTAGAAAAGTATCTTTTTCTTTTAATGATATATTTCTCATTAGTCCATGTTTTTAAGGAAGCAATGTTGGTGCAGCTGGCTCTCCTAATTAAATAATTCTTGCACATGCAGCATACTTAAAACATAGCCTTAGTAGACTCAGTTTTACAGACACACAGAACTTCTACAACTTAAAGCTGTAGTGTAAAGGGGAAAAACAAGCTATATGCAAGTTTAACTGCACTCATATTACAGTAACAGCATCTGGCCATAAGAAAATCGATCTACCTACCTTACTTTCTGTATTCTGAGATGCAGAGTAAATCAAATATCCCTAGTGCAACTGAACAGATAGCCAAGAGAGTTACACTTTTATTCCTAGTTTTGCATTTCAAGGTAGCATCAGAAAGAATCACAGATTGTTAGTCTTTATCTGCACATCAAGTCAGAATTTCTAATATACAGATTCTTGATTTTCTTTTCAGCAGGCATGCCTGTGGGAGGAGCACAGCTGGTGAGACAGCTGCAGTGGGGTTACAAGGATTCTGCTCAGCAGAGACTTGCAGATTTTAGGGGTGCAATTCTTTCCAGTTTCCCTCTTTCCTGTTTCTTTCATTCCTGGGTTAGTGAAGAAAAGGAAATTCTTTAGATGAAACTCCTTTATGCAGAAATTCTGTGACATTTCTGTCCGTTGTATTTTTCCTTCATCAGAAGATCAAGCAAAGGCCATATCAGAACATGGGGCTGAGCTGTGTACTTCAGTCACAAGGCTTCTTGTCACAGCCAAGGCTGTATCTCCAGAAGAGGGCATTGGGCAGATCAATAATGGTATGGGAGGAATCTTTGAAAATACAATTTGTTACAAAATCAGATTCTACCTAATTAAAAAGCTCAAAGAGTTCTTCTAATTTAGTCATATCTTGAGAATATTAAAAATTATTTCAATACAAAAAAATACATCTAAAAAAAGGAAACCAAAGAAGGATGCTCAATGTGAAGTTTGCAGTCAACAGTAAGTCATATTTTATCTTCGTTTCTTTTTTATTTTTTTTAAATCAATCTTAAAGTTTCTTAGCAGACTGAATATTTCTGTTGTAAACTTACATTCAGCTGTTCCAGGTGTGACAAGTTCTACTGAGCTTTTCTTTGGCCTGTTGTTGTCCTCCTGGTATGAAGTCTCTGTGGGAACTTCAGAAATGTTCGGCAGCAGCTCTCAATTCCTTACAATGCCTACAGAGAGATTTCTTTGGAGCTTCATATTTACCCTCTATACTTTCAATCAGTGCCAAGAAGAAATGCATTTCTCCTGGGGAGTGGTGGTGTTAATTTTTTGGCTTCCAAAGGGATTCTAGTCAGTCATGTTATTCCAAGGTTTAACTCTGAAAATTGAGTTTCAACACAGCAGAAGCATTTTGTTCATTTAACTTGTTTTAATATTACTAGAAAAAAGAAGATCCTTCCCAGGACACATGGGAAAAAAAATCCCTCCATCAGCAGTAGATGCAGACCAAATATCATGCCTTTGTAGCAGTACATAGAGATAAGAAAATTGGTCAAACTGCTCTACTGTAACAGTTTGATTTTTTCCTCTGTACAATACCTGTCCATACTTCATAGAGATCAGCTTCTGTATGGCTCCAGGTCCTCTACCACGCCAAGGCAGCCCTGCCTGTGGACTGACTGCATCAGTTGTGAGCTGCAGGATAAGTGCCAAGGATCAGAGAAGCCAAGCATTCAAGATTTCCAAAAGCTATGGCCAGGACACTCAGCTGTTTGAGGAGAATGGCGTCACTGTTCATCTTTGCTGTTATAAGGCAAAGAAAAGAACTGTGGTGTGATCTCCAATTTACTTGCTCAGCTATTCCCTTTAATAATAGAAAATGGATGAGAGGCTGACTTCCCATCAGCACAGGGCCCTGGCAGTCTGTTTCCCAGACTGCTTTGATTCAGTCCTGCTAGAACTGCCCATGTCTTCCTTTTTTCCAAAAATCACTAGCTGGTTTTAAGGTCCTGGTGTTTTTTTTCATGAGCGCACAATATAAAAAACTCCCTTTGTCTCCCCTGCATGTGAAAGAGACACTCACAGAATCAAAAATTTTCTTACTTTAAATGAAACTAGAAAGCAAGTAGCTGATGTGTTGGAACACAGCATTGTGTGAACTGCTTGTTGAAAGCATGCAGCCAAGTGTTGAGAGAAGGTGGGAACAATCACCACTATCAGCCTTCCAAATACCAACCAAAAAAAGTTTGATGATTTTCATGTTCTCTCTCTGTCACAATAAGAAAATTCCTTTGACAATGTGGTGAAATATATTCCTAGAATGAAAGAGGACTATCACAATTTTTTTTATTCCTATCTTCTTAAAAGAAACCTTATTTGCTATCTGGAGTTCATTTCTATTGACCTTACTCTCTGGAAACCTACAAGTGTATTTTGGCAGAATCAGATAATTTGTGATCAAACTAGGAATAAATTTTCCATGTGGCACGTTTTAAAGGATGTCTGGCCATGTCAATACCAAGTTCAAGTTCTATTAAAGTTCTATCTTCATTATCATGTTCTATGTTACAGAAGTATGAAGTTGAATGTCTACTTTCGAGTAAACATGTGCAAAGAGCACATGAATAGAAAGAAATACCCATCACCATCCCAGTTTCTTCATTACTTTCTGGTAATGCCTCGACTTGGAACATTTGCCAGCTCTGGAGATGTTGATAGTAAACGTAAATGTGCCTTGCGGAAAATGAATAGGATTTCTGAGCTTACCGTACATCAGAACTTTTTCAAGTGACAGGATAAGATCTGGCAGTTAAAACTGTAGGCCTAGCAAAAGAAAATGAGAAAAGAAATTGTCTTAGCATGCAAATATATTTTATAAATCACAGAAAAAGAGATGTCAGTAGAATGGGTTAGAGTGATGAAGTAAAGTTCCTGGCACTGTGGAATGGTCCACTCCACAAAATCTGTCAAGCATCTGTCAAACAGCTCTTTAGTTTAAGTCTTCAGTTAAAAGTTGTCTTTAATTGACAACTTAAGTGCATTTCAAATCACAACTTAATTCTTGCTCACTCACAGTGTAAACAGAAACTGGCAGTCTGAAAACCTACGTTTTAAAATGTGTTTTCCTCCTTAAATGCCTGTGAGTGCACTGTAGCTCTCAGTAGCCCACACATCACTGCAGTGCAGGGAGAGCTCCCTCTTCTCTTGCAGTCTACCTTGCCCACTCTCATCTTCCTGCCTCCTCCCTGTACTGCTGGAGCATAGCACACAGCAAGCACTTGCAATGCAGATTTAGAGTGTCTCAAATTTCCCTTGAATTCCCTTGAAAAATAGATATGAGCAATGGCAGGCAACATATATATGGAGTTAAGTATTTTCAGAAGGAGACTAAAACTATTTAATGCTTTTTTTCCCATGACATAGGGCTGCAGAGCAGGCCAGCTCTGATGATTTAGAAGGCACCAGAGCATTCCAGCATTCAATTCAAGGGAGGCAACAGCAAGTCATTATTTTTAAATTAACTTTTGCATTTGAAAATGTGGATGTAGTTCTTATTACACTCTACATTTGAACAATTCTGGTGCCTTTGCTACCACTAATCAGTATCTCCCACCTGAAATAATTTGCAGAGAGCAACCCCTGAAGCTGATTTATGAGCCTGGTGCCCTGTCTGGCACCACAAAGGGCACACATGGTAGAAAGTATCTGTGTTTGCATGGTCTCCCAACCTCACTCCAAAGATGGGTAGCAGAGAAGGGGAAGAAAATAACTGAAGTCCATTTAGCATCAGCAAGGAACTGGAGTCTGGGATTTATGTTTTGTTTCCATCACAGAAAAAAATGAATTTCCTAAGGAAGTTCAACCTGGTGTCAGACATTGTGTTCCCATCTCCCTTTCCTTGGGGGCTGAATAATTCAGCAGCAAACACTCACCTGGGAAAGTCAAGGAGAAACCTCATATTGGATGGGTTTTTCTACATGAATTCTGATTTCCTTTACAGGGGGAGGGAGGCAGGAAGCCAAGATGCAGGAAAAACCTCTGGGAAGGAGTGAGGCATAGACTTGAGACACTCTGGAGAATTAACTTTTCAAGATATGGAAGGAGACTACTGCAGCCCTGGACTCACATGCAGACGAACAGGAAATAGATCTCTTGTCTCTGTGATGCAAGTCAGGCATTCTGCAGGAAAGGAAGCAAGCCCCCAGCACAGAACACATTATAAGGCACATGTGCACCCTCCATTAGAGTGGCTGTGCTGCAAACAGTGCTGTTCTCCAGCGGGGACTGGACTGTGTTCCAAGCAGGAACATAACTCCCATCGGAGTTATACAGGCAAGAGACAGCAGGGGTGGAGCCAGTGCCTTTGTTCTTGTGTAAAACAAACCCCTGCTATTTCATCTGCCCGGTTGGGCAAGGGGTAGATTCACACCATTCAACCATGAGAGACCCTGAGCAGCTGGTGAAGTCAAGCAGTGAAGATCCATTTTTCATTCAGCCTTTGCAGAAAACGTTAGAGAACATTTTAAAATTCAAATTGTGTACGAAAACCTGATTTAGTACGGTTCAACATGAAAATTAGTTTTGAATGAAATTACCACCTGCCTTCCTGAGGAGATAATATATCCTGAAGAGTTTGCAGGCATCACTGACCCTCTAAGGCAACCAACAGATTGCCAGGAAATGTGTTTAGTATAGCCAAGGCTGACAGAGTTTAGATAGATAAAATAAGAAGAGTCATGGTTATGCTGTCCCCTATTCTTAGGCTTTCTTATTTGTTAAAATCTGGCATCACAAAATCTCATGACAGTTTTACTCTGCCTGCAGCAGTGGTGGTTCGTTTTTGGGGGAGGGGTAGGAGGTGGGTTTGGTTTTTTGCTGCCATAAGTGAGCTTTAGGAAAGGTATTGAAGGTGGACTGTGTGGTGATGTTATAGTTTAGGGAGTTGAACTTTTAAGTTCAAGGGCAGAATGGAAAAATCTCACCAGTGCCTACTGGAAAATGAAAACAGAATTCACTCAGGGTATGGAGAAGGAAGCTGACATCTTGACAAGCTCTGAGCACTTATACCTAAGAGGCTGATAGAGGGCTGGAGAAACAAGGGCATGGTTTGACGTAGTCAAAGAAGGAGCTGGAGAGAGTCAGCTGATGTAAGCAGAGGATGAGGCAGGACAATACAGCAGTAGGTTCAGACATGGGATGGCAAGAGATTGGCTGTCAGAAATTGATCCTAGAACAGTGGGAATGTGTTTCCCCTCTCACAGCTGGAGGAGGGAAAGTGTCTTAATGGAGAAGTAACTTGGGTGGATGGCTCTGGGGAGAAACCTTAACCAAAGATGACATCTTGCATGAGCAAGATACCTCCTGAAGAAAAGAAAAAATGCTGGGGAAACAAAATGGAAATGTCCCTTGCTGGACAAGACCTGTGTCTGGGTCTGGAGTTCCAGAGAGGGTGCTAGTTGCCTGAAGTATCCTAAAAGCTGTAGCTCAGATTTAGTACTCGGAAAGCACCAACTGGCTGCTGAGCATGTCGGGCATTTAAATCTGCTGGAATTACATTGTATAGCTAAAGTGCAAACCGCAGTTTTTGAAAAAGAAGACTTTGTGCCAACTGATGGAGCTCCAGAGGAGCCGGATCAAGAGGCACCTCAGAGCCCTTGGCAATCCAGCCAGCAACGCACGGGCAGGAGGACACAGATGGCGGTTCCTGGCTGGGACAGGGGTTGTGGCCATCTCCAGGGACCAATCTCACAGGGATCCCTGCAGCTCCGGCCCCTGCCCACCCGTTCTGTCGGCAGCCTTAAGACTTGGGCAGAACCACCAAAGGCTAAGGGGCTTCTGGCCGTTTTCCCCTCCACCCTGCATGCCTGGGCAACTTGCTGAGTGCAAGCACCCCTTTTCCCCTCTTCCCCTATGCCCTGCGGACACTGGGCACCAAAGATCCTGGGAGTCTGTGTATTATAACACATTCTATATTTATATGCTACAGAAAATGGAAAAGAAGACTAGAACAATCTTAAAGAAAAGGAAAATCCCTGCTGGCTCAGGTGGCTCCAGCAGACAGAGCCTCCCAGATCAGCTCTCTGCAGAGCTGCAGAAGCGCAGCCAGCCAAGGCCCGACAGACGAGGCTGTGTCTCCCATGCCCTGCAGAGTTGATCTTGCAGCCTCCACAATATGCCAAAGCTGAGGTCTTTTTTTCAGCCCAGCAAAATAGCTCACAGTAGCTAACACCTTCTAAAAAATGTGTTTTTCAGCAGCATTACAGTCAAATACTTTAATGTAAGATGGATGTATTTGTTTTAGCAAAACTCACAAAGGCCTGAAACACATCACATTGCAATTACTGCAAGGTCGTTTTTTTGGTGTGAAAAATACAGCCTCAGCCCTTCCAAAATCCACTAACAATACTGAAGTACAAATAGTTTCCCCTCCCTGCCACTTTGTCTTTCTCACCTTTCCAGGTACATCCTCCTTCCAGTTCTCCTTCTTCAGCCTGTTGCAGGCAAGATGTTTGTCTTCATTTTTTCAGGCCTAGCAGGTACCCACCATATTGTGAATCATCAGTCAGTACTTAGTGCTGCAAAGTATACATCAGCTGTTAATTGCCCTTTAATACAATGATTACTTTTGATTTTTCAGCAAACCTTGTTATCTTTTAGAACTATTGATTCATTTAAGATGAGAGGTCTTCTGGAGGTCACCTAGTCCAGCCTACTACTCAAGGGTGGATATTGCGATAAACCTCCTGTGCAACCTGCTTCAGGCATTACTTCAAAACCTTTTTTCATATGTACAGTCAGAATATTCTTTCCTGCAGCTTCTGGCTGCCTTCTCTCATCCTCTCATGGTGCTTCTCTGAGACACATCCATCTCTCTTCCCTGTGAGCCCAGGTTAGGCACTTGAGGACAGTGGCCAGAATTGCCACAGCCTTCTCTGGGCTCAGTGCACCCACCTCACTTTCCTGAACACAGTGTGCTCGTTTCCTGACTACTGCCTGACCTTCTCCCATACTTGTCCCCATTTATCAGTGTCTCTCTCACACCAGAAGCCCCAGGACACATTCTTCTGGGTGCAGCCGTGCAGAGGGGCTCTGCATGTCCCTTAAGCTACTGCCTGTGGCTCTGCTAACACAGCACCGTATGCAGCCCGGTTCTGCTGCCTCCAGGGCACACTGCAGACTCAAGCTCCCTCTGTCCACCACATATGTGGGTGTCCCCTGCCTGCCCAGGCCCTTTCCCGTAGGGCTCCTGCTGATGCTGGCTGGTCAGCCATACTTCACAGTGGGCTCCTTCCCCAGCTCCTTTCCCTGACATCTCTCTGAGTCCCACCAAGTTCCCATCAAACCAGGTCTCCAGCTTGCCAAGGTCCCTCTGGAGGGCAGCCTTACCCTGCAGCACACCACTGGAAAAGCAGGCTCCTGGTTTGCCACTCACATACATGTTCTTCCCAAGGACTCCCCACCCCACTGCACAGGTTCCCAGGGACTCTCTGCCCTGCACAGGTCAGTGCTGAGCATGTCCAAGGGACAGTGCTTGACTGGCTGTCACGGGCTGCCAGCGGCTGCCCAGAGCCTGGAGCTTGGTGGGCCAGGCTCTCCGACAGCTCGTTGTAGCCACTCCCCGTCTTTGCTGCCCACATTTTCTTGCTGGGATTCTGGGAGAGCCGCTGTTGGAAACATCACCAAAGCCAGCCTCAGGGTATCTGGCTCCCCTTGGCTGCCCGGACAGGCCCCTCACGGCAGACAGGCCCGTCACAGCAAGACAGGCTGCACTCAGGCCATTTGGATGTGGTTTTGTCTTTTGTAAACCCACACTGGCCAATTCCAATGACCTACTTGCTTTCGTGTGCCCAGATTCTCATTCTTGACGTTTTTGAAGACAGGCATAAAGTTATCCTTTTCCCAGTCCCAGGAGACCTCCTTAGCTGCAGCCTTTCAAAGGCAGCAGTCTTGGGCTGGTCCCCTCCACTTCAGGCGCTAATCAGGACCTGGCCCTTGGCATCCAGCACAGCACTCTGTCGATACAAATAAATATGAATAGGACACAAAAGCAAATATAAACATTTCTAAAACAGTGTTAGTTTAATAATAAAACGTTGTAATATCTAAGAATTCTAGACACTAAAAAAAATTAGTTTTACCTGAAAGGCTGGTCATTCCAATAAATATTTGAGGATGCTTCAGCTGTCACTTGAAACAAGAGTGTTAAGCAAAAAAAAAGTTAAAAAAATATACAAGCCACAGTAAGAAAATTATTGTGACCACTGTGACCAGATGATGGCTGTGGAGATTTAAGGTCCAACCAAGCATGAATAAATAGTGCAGTACCTCATTTATTCAAAGTGACATGTTCAAAAGATATACAGTGAGGCTCACTGGGCTATTGCCAGATCCATAGATGGTGGAACACTTCCTGCATAGTTTAAAACCACCATGCTCTTTTTTTTTTCCCCAGAAAAATGTGATAAAATCTTTTGCAAAACTTTCTGACCATAAAATTCATAGTTCAAGATCAGATTGTAAAGCAAAATAAGGCAACTTATTTTTATTGAAAAAGTCTCTTTCTTAAAGAAACTGCCTTTCAGTTTATCAGTAGATGGGCCCAGTGTAACATTATCATCAAAATCCAAGTGGTGATATCGACCTGGTGACATCCATGCTAGCTCCCACCTTCTGCTACTATCTGACCAGAACAGGAGGGAAAGATTTTATTACATTTTCACCTGCAGAAATGAGACACACACACTAGTGACCTGCAGTGGTTATAGAAGATCCCATCACCATTATTTTTCTTTTTTAAAAAGCAGTCTATATAAATCTTCAATCTGTACAAACTAGTGGACCACATCTTTGTGAAAATTTTTTGTGATACAGAGACTGTGATCCAGTCACACGTACCAGCAGAAAGCTCCTGCTGATGTGTCTGTATCTGGTCTGGATTCTTCTTTTTCTGCTACAGAAAATGGCTCTGCCAGGTGATAATCCCTGACCAACACAGTGCCCATTTGACTTCTCATACAGGAACAGCTCAGAGTGCAGTCAACAGATCTAGAATAATAGACATACTAGAGGATATGATCCCATTACTGTAACTTTATCACCTTAGTGTTTTCCACATTAGGTATCTTTATTCAAAAAGCTAACTGCATTGCCAATATTATATTTCAATACTTGTTCTCTGGTACAAGAGATGCATGAATTTCATAGCCAGCCATGTAATGATATAACACTTCAGGAGAAGGTATCCTAACATTACAAAAAAGCAGTTGATTGCATTTGTCTGAGTATGATACAAATTTTCTTTCTCATTTAAAGCTCATTTAAAAAATGAGATATCCCAGCAGGCATAATGGGAGGGTTTGCCATTTATCCTGTTATTATCATCTTAAATGCTTGGTCTTGCACGTTGTAGAGAAAACTTTGGTGGCAAGCAGAGTTTCAATACACAAAATGTAAGTCAACACAGAGTTTTGAGTAACAATTTGAATGTGACTCTTCCTGTATTCACAATCACAGTCTTTTAGCTCCTTGTTAATTTCACAGATTAATTCCTTTCATTGCTGACATAACACATTCCTTCACCCTTTGTGACCCAAATATTTCTCCATTTTAAGATGCTCTTTGAAATAATCAGCTGTCCAAGAAATCTACACACACTTAGCCAGTCCCCTTCTTTTCCGTACTTCATATAGGAACATTTTGCAGAAATCTGTAATTGCTTGAAATTTTTCATCAACAGTAGAATATAAAAAGCAAAAACAGTGGTTTAATACATACACTACTCTTGTCTCCTGAGGAACCAGTTAAAATACAGAGTTCTGTCAACCTAGCTCATGTTGGACAACAACAGGCTCCTGAGGGAATTAACTCCTCTGAAGGGAGCTAAGCAGTTAAATCTGACTCCCTGCAAAACCAGACACAGATGCACATGGCAGGGTGTCTACCTGCAACCTTCTGATTCTCACAGTCCACAAGATTCATACAAAGGTAACTGCTCTCCCAGAGGATGCTAAAAGCCTGAATTCCCTTACCTACCCCTTGGCAGGTGATTCTCCAGTGAATGATCCTCTTACAACACAGCTGACAGCTCCACAGAACACCAGTAATTGGACAGAATTACACTTGCAGAAAATGGTCTCTAATAATGTTGCTACTATGAGGTATATCTTGGTCTGTAAAATCTCTGCTATAAAGTTTCTGAAGTTTTTCTTGGCCTTTGTGAATTTGTAATGGCCCTGTTGGCTTTGTATTAACCCTAACAGCCTTCCACTTGGGTCTTTTTACCCTTGTACTCCTTACTTTTCACTAACACAGAATAGGCTTTTAAAGAATAGACTAAGCTTTTCAGCAGTAAAAGAAGATAATTTCAAGGCGTCCACAAACACCCGCCTTCAAAAGTCTGCTGTTAAGTCAAGCAACTGCATACTTTGCCCATGCCCGAGAGGAAGTCCTGGCTCCCAAGTGATCTGCCTCCAGTCTCAGGTTTGCCCAGGCTGGTTTTAAAGTTAATGCTGTCTTCACTAGCAATGGCATAACCATGGTGTAGCACTTTGGTGGTGCAGTAAAGCACCCGCATAATCACGCAGCTGTCTCTGCTCTTCCTCCGGAACTCCGGTGCAGTGAATGTTCACAGCCCTGCTGCAAAAAAGCCCCAGCAAAGGCTGTTACAGGCTACAGCGAGGAAACGACATTAAGACACAAGGGAAACAAACACAGGTTCTGTAATTATACTTTATTGCAACACCAATGCTTTGTCTGCTCCTGAAGACTCCTTTAGCTACACTTGTTTCCGGCTTTCTTTTCCCGGTGCCAATTAAAACACGATAAGCATGTATATTTTTCTTATTGTTTTATTGAAAAGGTACATTTAAAAAAATACACAGACATCTTACTATTATGGATTGCTGATAAAGATGCTCTAAAAGTTGATTCTCTTTTTATGTTTTTTCCTTTCTTCCACCTGTAGTCCCCATTATCACATAATGACTCCAGTCTGAGCACTGCATATTGATTCACCTTTATAAAAGGGCTGGGGAGGTAAGAAGATAGGTGGGACATTACTGCAATATATTCAGTAAACAGAGAATACGGTAAATTATAAATATTTTATGTTCTGTACATTATTGCATTAGGGAGCCACAAAGTTATGCAGCATCATTACAAAGGAAACTAGTTAGAAATTAAGAAAACAGGATATTTACGTACAAACACATGGATCCATTGTCTTCTTGAACAATGCATGTGAGCTGTGGCAATGTGCAATTGAAAAGCTTCTTTTCTCTTTAAACATTGTGTAGCAACACCAGTGAAGAAACAACAAAAATAAGTTAAATGAAAGTAGCAAACAAGCAGTAATCTTAACTCTATGTTATATGGCTTTCTATTTTTGATTTCTCTAAATAAAGTATGACACAAAAGAAATAATTAAAAGCTTCAGCATTGCATTGCTTTCAAACATTTGCACAGAAACTAAAAATATTAAAATCAGACATGATACATCTGTAATACTACACAAGATACACCAGTACTGGGGTCTAGGACAGCACACAATCCCTGTCAACAAGAGCACACAAAACAAATGGACGCAATTCTTTTTTGAGATGTTATCTGCTATCAAGCATTTGGTTCTTCTATCTTTTCCTTTTTTCCACATTAGATTATACCCCGTTGCTTTTCAGAGAAGTATTTACATAGGTGTGAGTGAGGAAGACCCTAGTTTTCAAGTCTGTCAGGAAAATATTTTACGTTCCTTGATTCCAAGGTGCATCATACAAATTGAAAAAAAAGAAAAGAAAAGAAAAAAATGAATAGATGCATGAATCTTTAATGGTATAAATTTTACGAGCAATTTCATTTTTAAGCAAATCATGCTATTTTGATTAAAAAAATAGAGACAGAGAAAGACATAGTTGTCCAGACTCCAAAACGCAGTGCTGTCAATGATGGATTTTATGATGTGGTTGAATGAGGTGTCACGCTGGATGGCATTGCAAAAGAGAAACATTTTAAAATCTCAGCCCCTTTCCTGCTTTCCTTTACCCTTTGTACTGGCCATAGTTATCTTTTTTTTACATCAATAATTTAGTATGGTGCAAAGAGTATGGAGGCAGGTGTTGCCCGGATGGGCCCGTGGGCTGGCCTGAGGAGAGCTGGTGGAATTGCTGGTGCCTGGAACAGGGATGCCGAGGGCCGGGGAGGGAGGGACAGAGCTGATGATACAGCTGCAGCTGCAGCAAGAGGAGATGAGAGGAAAGCAGGTGCCAGTGGCTTAATCATGTCCTTCTGGAATGCAAGTTTTGCCTGGAATAAAACACACACACGCAAAAGCAATGTAAATACAGTTCTCCCAACGCCCACTTTTACACGAGGGAAAAAGTAAACCCTGACATAGGGAACACTGTAGCTTCTCAGAGAAGCCTCATGTCAGCTGCTTAGTAACGTTACCTGCACTGTCCTCTTACTCCCAGGGCAATTAAAGCAACCAAATCCTATATTTAAAGATAAATCTCTTGAGTCTAGAGACTGTCACACTGATGTTTAGAAGGAAACATAATTTGCAAGTGAGTAACTTTATATAAATTATAACTGTGCATGAAATATTAAAAATACCCCCATGACTAAGACTTCAATATCAAAAGTCAAATTTTCCACTTGCAAAAATGAATTGTAGAAAAGTAGAGTGGACAAGATGGGAAGGTGGTATTAGTCAAGTCAGCTTTGCACCTTCCAGCGCAGACCTGCTCTTTTCAATGTAGAAATATTATGTAAGATTGATACCAAAAAGAATTTTTTATGAAATATATCTTACTCACTTTATGATCTACAACTTTTGCTGGTGCTTGTATTGAAACAGCTACTCAGAAATATATACACCGTTATCTATATCTCTGACTGAAAATGGTTTGCACTACAATCATACATTCACGGAAACAAAGATACTCATGTTATTCTTTATAACTGGTGGTCTCTCCTTTGCAATAGATTATAAAATGATGTATTATACAAGTGAAGATGATTAGCATGTGCAGAACCTATTGAGTGGGGACACTTGGAGGAAGCCTGCAGCATTTTCATTTGCCTCTATACAATTACAAAGACATATCAATATTTTAGCATTTACAGGCTTTTCACATGCTTTCTCTTGCACACACACATTTGCATCTCTCTCTTTTCAACCTGAAAACTGTTTTTGTGCCATAGGTGGCAAGCACTTTTCTCTAATGAATAAAATACTGGCTGTGTCATGAGCAAATAAACATACAAACTGTGCTGTGCTAAAGCCAGCCTGAACTCCGGCTGCAGCTGACTGGCAGAACCCGTTTGGGGGATTCCTGGAAATGCAGGTGGTGTAAAGGGATTGGCTAGTGGCACAGAGACAGGAGAGGTGTTTGATAGCCAGTGACAGACACGGCCTGAACGTACAGGCAGTCAGTTCTCCTAAAGACCTGATGGCTCTGTTGCACCAACTAATACATCCACACAGCGTTCTGTTTTGCCGTATGCAGAGAATGAGCACTAGTGTTTTTGTATCTTTACATCCTATATCCTTTTTCCTGACTGCATCCATCAGAACTTAGAGTTATCTCAGGTGTGCAAAAAGACAGAGTATATCCATTGCTGCCTTCAAGGAGAAGAGCCCTTGCCCAGCAGAGCCAATACCTTTCCATGGGGCACATGGTTCATTCCACTGATTATTCCCTTCTTTCTAGCAGTAAATAACACTTGCAGTGCTGTCTGCATGCCTTGGACTGGGCAGACTGAATACATAACTATCTTCAAATCTGATTCCTGTGCAGACTCAGCCTGCAGGGGAAGAGAGGCTGCAGAAGCGTCAGGTCTGTCATGTTGCTGTCTCCGTGCAGTGGGAGTCCCCAAGGTCACAAATTCACACAGACAGTGATGAGAAATAAAAATACTTACTGCTAAAATACTTGGGTTGCGCTGCAGTTTGTTGTAAGGACTGTATTTAGGTTTCATAGGCTTTCCTGCAACTCTGTCCTTATGCCTTCGGCTGGAAATGTGCTGAAATAAATATCCTCACATTTAATTAGCTGTTTAAACATTTCTCGGTTTTGAGTTTGAAATTGATTTATCAGCAGGATATGCCTAAGCCCCTGCTTGTAAGATAAAGTAGGTTCTTTAGAGAGAGCAAAGATGAGTTTTGCTAAATTAAACATAATAATTTGGGGCACATCAAATAGAGAATCAGAAACTAATCAAATACAGAATATTTTGTGCTTTGAGACAGGCTCTGCAAATTATTGATATTTTGGTTAGTATTTCCTTTTTCCACTTGAGAAGCTTTAAACCTGGCAGAGCTGTAATCACTAGGTCATAGGGATATTCAGAAGTAAGAGGTGAATTTCCATCTTGCTGATACTGTTCAGCTGTATAAATAATTCAATATTAGCTGAAGGAAGAACCAGTACCCAGGGATATGTCTACACATGCAATTTAATATTATCTTAGAGCTAACTAAAATAACAGGGAATGAGAGGACACATCCACATAGCACAGCACCATCCAGAGATTTGGGTATCAGAATCACTGTATTTGTATGAGCACAGCTCTGAACCCAGGGCTAACTGGCTCAGACAAACAACAGCTCCACGGTCACAAAACAGCTACACTGTTAATGACAGTGTTGTTCTACATAATTCAGACATATCTACAGTATTACCCTACAGGTGATTGTCCCAAACCAATAGATTTGAGTCATTTTTTCCTTCTCACACAGCACTGAACATTATTCCAGCAGACTGAAACAGCACCTAAAGATGAATTCAGGGAACCTCAACCCAGAATTTCTTACAGTTGGGAGAACAAGGTTCAAATCTCTATCTTGAACCACAGAAAACTTTTAAATGAGATCTGCTATGTCATTCACTGATTCTGACACCTCTGCTTTACAACTCTCAAGCCCATTTTTCCCAACTGAAACAATTAGGTGAACTTGACCTAAACTTGAATAAAATTTTTAGAAATAGTTATGGGATGACAGATAAGAAATACTAAGTTCATTTAGAATTCACCAACACATCTTCACACAGCCCTACACTGCACCTACAACATTGCAGCACAACTTAAACCAGCAAAGAGCTCCAGATACATGCAAGTTACCTGTTTAAGCTGAATTTCTGAATTAACATGGACATCACAGATTTCACAATGGAACGTCTTGTTTTGCAGCCCTGAGCCTTTACTGCCGTTCTGCACCTTCATTCGGGATCCAGGCCTAGGGTAAGACTTGATGGGTCCAGCACCATTCCGAGCTTCGACCATGGTCTTGTGCTTGGAGCCTAAAGGGCAAGGAGATGCAGGTGAGCTCATGATCAGCAGCACAAAAACATGTCCCTCAGCCTTGGGACTTCATAACACATTTATCCTCAAGACAGAAAGGTTAAAGTCACCACAGACTGGGACTAATGATCACTCTAATTTTGGTCGGTGTAGTTCCCATGTCCTTGATCTAAAGGCAAGCCAGAAGGCTTTGTGCAAAAAAGGGAATAGCAGGCATGCTGGACCTCACTGTTTGGGGGCAGTGTGTGACTGTATGGCCAAAGTCTTTGCTGCTTGTTCTTTTGCCAGATTCCATGGAGCCACTGGATAGCAGAGAAGGGTATTAGCCAAGACTGGGACAGGAACCACAGCAATCTCTCAAAACCTGCCTAGGAACGCTAATACTGCAATAAATATCCTCTGATTCGGAAGAAACGGCTGCTTTGCCCATTTCAAGAATGGATTACAGCTGTAAAACCAGCTTCAATGGCTTGTTAACAAGCTTTACAGCACCAGCACACCATACACAGACAGAGCACACTAGGGATTGCTGCTTGTGGCCCAAAAAAGGATGCGCATCTAATCTTCACTAATCAGAAGATTCTAGGACATCTAGGAAACCTAACGAGCCCACCCTAACTATCAAAAACATCAAATAACAATAATTACTCTAACTTTTACCAGCAAAATAACAGATACCAATGATAATGAGACAAAATATGAAAGAGAGAGAACACTGACATTTTAGAAACCTTAGGTGTTACAGAAACCACTAATCATACTGCGATCCTCAGTGTGAAGGTATGAAGGGATCTGATTAGTTCACATGAACTGTAGGGATTTTGTCAGCTAAAAATTTAGAGAGTACATGAAGGACAGTTTGTAGGAATGGGGTTGGACGGTCGGGACGGTGGTGAAACGGACGGAGACGAGAGATCTCTGGAGTCAAGGCTGGTCTTGGAGCATGTGGTTTATTGCTTAGGGCGTGGGTATAGGGGGCCTGCCAAGAGCTGCCAGCCNACCCTAGGACCTTTGATAAGGAGAGGGGCACTTTTTAACTTAAGGGGGATTGCCTTTAGCTGGCCATACTATTGTTTCTCAGTTGTTCAGTAACTGAGGCTTGGCATTTTAGACATCAAACTTTCCTCTTAATTCTATTTCACTTATAGGTTTCATATTCTCAAAATCTAAGCAGTTATGTTTATAAGGCTTTCCTGTTTCATCTTCCCCAACAACAGTTAAAAAAAAATTGGAGTGCTTTAATAGAATATCAAACATCACACAGGAAACTGCCATTAACAGGACCGGTTTTGTAACTTGATATTTTAAGTTTTAACTAAAAGATGCTTCAGTGAAGTGTGGCTACCACCTTGTTACACTGAATTTTAAAAATGTTAACACACAACTGACTTGTACCATATGGATACTCACCTGTGTTGTGGGCTTCTAGTTGTGAAAGGGAATTCACAGCCACTTTGCATAATGAACAGTAAAGTAGTTTTTTGGCTTTTTCCTCTTCTGACTCAGTAACTGTGCTAGCAGCTCCATTCGTGCTCTTGGAGGATGAGGCAGGTGCTGCAGGTGCCACTGCTGCCACTCCAGGTTTAGGAAGAAAAGGATCCACTTCTGTATTGGACTGCTGACTTGCACTGTTGGGGTTTGCTTTCCCTTTATCTTCTAAAAGAAACAAAATACGTACGTTGTTTTATGCCACACACACAAAAATCATACAGTAATAGTCCTGTGGGTTTAGTGAACATAGCACCACAGGGGGCTAATTTATCTCATTTTATAAAAGAGAGCAGCATCCTTGAAATCTTTTTATAGTCCTACCGTGAAATGTGTGTAATTTGGCAAAAGGAGTGATTTTTCCTGTTTTTAAGGTTACCAGTGAATATCAACGAGTTCAACAAATTCATGCCAGCTGTTGTTGCGGTTCTGCTGCAGGCATGGCCAGTTGAAAGGAGAACAAGCAATCCCAATGGAAGCCAGGGTTAAGGACTGGACAGCACTCAGAAACACGCAAGGCTTTGCACTGGGGATTAAAAAATATTTCTCAAAAGCAATACATTTGCCTTTGGAAGGGCTCAAGTTTCTCAAAGTCACTGGGAGGACACTGAAAGGCTCCAGCACCATCTTGACATACATCCCTCATTTCAGTTCCAGGAGCAATGGTAGCTACACACATGAACACAGTTGCTAATATTTTTAGGTTTTTCCAAGAACAATTCCCCATATATTTATGGATCAGACGGCTTCTGTGTGGTTTCAGTGCATTCCTTTATCACTTCACAAGCATGAGTAAATCATGTGTGCTCCTACAAGACTGGTAGGCAGGTATTACTTCATTTTGCAGATGGCGATCACAAAGCAAGAGATAAAATGTCCCAGCTGTGCCTACAGAGGAACTTTGTGCCAGAGCCAGTATTCAAATGCTCCCTGCTTGCATGCTGCCTTCAAGGGCTCATTGCATTTGAAGCTGTTCAACTGCAGGCCTTGTGACCACAAGCCATATTAGCTGCCAGCAGTAAAACAAGCTCCATCCATAACAAACATGGGGTGGGAGGGGGACAGTGCAGTGGTGCTGGTATGAGCAACCCCGACAAAACAGACATGAGAAATGACTGAATAAGTGTCACTCTGAACAACTGGAATCGAATTTCATAATCTAAGCAAGTACATCATCTACATAAGAGCAACCTCCACATTTGAAACCCTTGGCTTAGTTTGAAATAGAGTTGAATTCACTTAAAAAACTAGGCTCTATTTTGAGCATTTATTTTTTAAACATGGACCCTTGCACTTTTGTGTTTACCGCTACCAGACTCTGTCTTAACATGCCGTTGTATATCAGGCCAAGACTGTGCTACCAAGAACTCTGAAAACAGGATTGTACCCACTCAACAAACACTTGAAAGTGTGTATGAACTATGAATAGCCATCCTGAAACTAAACCCCATAGCTGTTGGCATATTTCCCAGAAGTGCATTGCAGTACATCAATTTTAGATGGCTATAAATCAGGAGAAAGAAAATTCTAATAAAAGAACTATTATTTTTTTAAAATAACCATAAAAATACTTTGAAACTACACAATATGAACTGTAGTAAACATTGAAAATGGTCAAGTACAAAGACTGCTATTATGACCAAATTAATGTTAAAACCAGATTCTGAAGGTATTTTGATTGATAAAGTATGACAAAAGAAACTGATGTTAAATTGTACTTTATAGGTTATATAATTTTAAAGTCTCCATAGTAATAAGTCACATCTGCCAAACTCTAGAATACTTTATATGAGTCTTCACAAAATACAGTTTTAATAAATAGCATTTGCTAACATTCTAAATTAAAGTGTTTTCAATATGGAAAATTTCTCAGAGGTGCTAACATCTACAAATGAAACACACTGAACAGCTGTCATTTGAAAATTTACATTACTGAAAAAGAGAATCGTTGTTGTTGTTTTTGTTCTATGCAATAGTATGCCAAACTGAAAAAGGCATAACACCAGGATATATGTGAACCAGAGTGGAATAAAGGAAGGCTCTGCAGTATTTCGCATTTCCTTAAAGGGCCTTAAAGGAGAAATACACCTACAGAACTGCAAGCTGTATGTTAACATATGCCAACTACACTGCTAGTTTGGGTTTGGTGGTTTTTTATGTTGCTCTCCATGTATTTTTTTTATGTTGTTCCTCATGCATTTTTTTTTTTAATGTAAGCATGAAAATTTGGTGCTTTTGAAACACCTCCTAGAGATAGAAATCATCACCCCTGTGCAACAAGCACAGTGCTTACCCTCCTGCCCACAGCCCCCGCCTACACTGATCTCACTGACCACAGCAAGAGGGAGCAGACTTTACTTGTTTTGCCATCAAAAGTCTGTGGAGTGAGATCCCAAGATACGGAAGAAGATCATGGGCCACCAATTACTATCATGCGTGATGGTTTTCCAACACTGAATTTAACAGATAATTGAAAAATTAATTTCCCATTTCTCCTCAACAGGCCAACAGCTGATGTAGTATATTGATTTTTATAATACTCCCTAGATTCACAGTGTTTTCACTATTCATATTCTAGCAATTCTAGAGTATACAACATGTAACAAGCTAACAAGGAAACTTCTACAAAACCAGAGAGAAGTTACCAGCATGCAGCTGGGCTCAATTGTGCCAGTGTCGCAGCTTTTGGAAAGAACCTCAGGTCGCATAATAATTCCATCGTTTGGAAAGCTTCCTGACAGAATAAGCTCTTCGTCGATGGGATGCATAAGGAGAGACATACGCCCCTCTGTGAATTAATGTTTCCTTCCACCATTCTAAATGTTTAATGCAGAACATCTTCAAAGATCATAATTGTGAGGTTATTATACAGTTTAACTCCCACAGAAAGTACATAGAGCTAAGTGCATATTTGTCACTGCAGTGGGCCCAGAACTGGGTTTTCCTGGCTTCTAAAATCAGAAAATTGCACTTCTCCAAATGGGCTTTTGATAACAGCTTATTGTTTCAATCCACAGAATTCAAAACACCATTACTTACAGTTTTATGCTTGAGACAGAAATGCCAACTATTCAACTGTGCAAAGCACAGGAAATGCAAATTGCATGTATATACAAAGCACAAAGACTGTTGCTCTTTTATTTGTACTTATAGTACTGAGCTAACAAATAATATCTGCACACAGAAATCAAAAAATATAACTGTTAATGGCTGCATGCATACCCATACTTCCAAACTATCATCACCTTATAAAATACATGTGAATTGTGAGATGCAGCTGTAGGATTACAGTCCTCTTGCTATTTCTAAAGGTGTTATTGAGAATAAGTTCAGATTTGTTCTGATCTCCACGTGGGTCGGGACCAGCAGAGCCAGGCAGAGCCCAAACAAGTGCAGGAGTGAGTCCATCCTGCCTGGACCATGGACACACCAGCTTCTGCTGCACAGCTTAGCAGAGCACAGCTGGAAGCATGAGCCCAGGGCAGCACCAGCCTACTCTGTGAAGGCAGTAGCTGTGATTCAATTTGCATCAGGGTCAGGTTGAAATGCTCCCACCAAAACTCATGTGCGAGAAGTTAATTTAAAATCTAATTTGTACTGTTTTCCTATATCTGTGTTCCTTTTCCATGCAGAAAAGCCGTATTTCATCTGTCTTAAATTCCTGTCTTTAATTCCAGAAAAGTAAATTGATGATTAAGTCTCTTACTGAAGCCTGAATTTATTTTGAAGTAGAGCCCAGGGAAAATAACTAAAGCAAGCTAATTAAGTATTGCTTCGGGCTTGGTAATATCAATGCTTTTCTCACCCATTACATTGTTTTAATTCTGCTTTGAAGTTGTTTTCACATATTTCTGCTTGTTTGACTCATGCTTATGTCAGCGCCATGTTAAAATTCAAGACTTACTTATCTGATCAGTACTGCCTCATTTTGACTACACATACCAAAGTCAGGACACCGCAGGGTAACACCCCGCAGGTTCCAACCTACAGGTTCTACTGCCTCACTTCTACAGCTGAAGTAACTCACTGACCTTTGCAGGCCATGCCACTTTCACTACAGTTGCTGTGGCATACACAGTAGGTCCTAGCCATTAATGACATTTTTTTTGAGGCAGTGATGCTTTGGTGCACATTAGAAAGAAGTTTTAATTTGGACTTCATGATGAACTCATACATGCTACTTTCAACAACAACAAAAAAGTAACTTAATATTCAGATCCTTAGTTCAGAATTTACATTCTTGATGAAAATAAAAACAATGTGAATTTGAAACTCATGTATACATCTAGAAATCTGATAAAGTTGTTCAGTGTCAAAAATGTTCATTGCTACTTACACCCCACAACATGCCTATCTGCCCAGTTTTTATCGCTGATGATACATAAAACATCTTTACAATAAAGTTCTGTTCCACAACAGCTCGTTCAAATAGCAGTTAGAATTAAAATATCCAAGGTACAGATGATTTGTGATACACTTGCAAGAACCCTTTCCAGTACATATGCTAAAAGCTTTTAGATATGAAGTTCTGCTACGATCCTAATAACCCTTAAAAAACTGTCATGTAAATTTTCTGCTGTATGTAATAAATAAACAAATTTGCTCTTGCTGTGACAGTAACAGAATAATGTTTCAATTACTGAAAATACATATTTTGTGTGTGTCTGCATGTAATAAAAATAACTTTGCACTTGCTTGCTTCTCTTCTCCACCAGAAACTGGGACTATTGCCCACACCCTGTGCTGAAGGCGGAGTACACAGGCAGGGAAGGATCCTGGGACTGAAAACAGCTGCCCAGCGCTGACTGTGATGGCTCCCCACAGGGAAGAGACCCTGCCATGCTTACAACCACCCACTGCCCAGCTTCAGCTTCACACCTTTCCTTGTGCCAGGTCCTTCACTGCATCCCCCAGCTCCAGGCTCTGAACAGCAGCCATACACAAAGTACTTAGAGCAAAAGGGCAGCACAGACACTGCAAAGTGGCCACTGCTGCTCTACAACCCCACACTGAAGCTCTTTTGAGAGATTCATTCATTTGCCATCCTAGATATAGAAATCTGGTTTTGTATTTCTTTTACCTGCTCACACAATAGTGCACATTGCCAAGTTAGAAGAGAACATAATGGAAAAATTACTTTTGGTAGTAAAATATTTAATATTCTCCACTGTAAAGTTGAGAAAATAGTAAAAACTTTGTGCTTCTTTTCTTTTTGAAAAACACGAAAGAAAGAGCCACACAATTTCCAATGCAATTTCCAGCCTAAACCAGCCACACTACTTTTTTGCTGTGCTAGGAAAACACTGTGTAACTCAGCCACTGCATGATATCAGGGCCATGCAACTGGTGAGCACAACTGATGCACAGTTAGGGCCAAAACCTTTGGTTCAATCAGCTTTGTTTACACGACCACATCACTACTGAAAGAACAACCTTTTAAAAAAACAGACTACTTGGTGATCCTGAACACTTTCAACTAACTTCTAACTATGCCACTTCCTATGGTAACTAAAACCAAAAGTGATTTCTGAAAGGAAATGTTCGAGTTCTATTTATGGGACACTGAAAGTGTGGTGCAAAGATTGGCTTATGATAGCCTTCAGTTCATGTAACTTGTGCTACAGGGAACTGCTATTAATTTGAAGTGTTGATTTTGGAGACCAAGGGAGAGTTCGAGGGAAAGCAAACTTATCTCCCATGTTGGTAAAGCTGAACTGAGTGAAACAGATTTTCAGCTTCTCCCTGTAATTTCAACAGCTCCAGATATGCCTGTGAATATTGGGCTGCATTAAACAACCTTTGAAGCATGCAGTGATTACAGAATGGGACAAGGAAATCAGTGAGATTGTCAGAGTATTGCATTAAACGTTCTTTCCCCCAACAACTGTGTAGCAAAGGTAAAATCAGTTGCATTAATAATACCAGTAGACAATCCAAGAAATTTTGCTGAAAAACTTATCAGTAAAGCTAAACTAGGATCAATAAACACAAAGTAAAAATTTGTCTGTTGAAAAATAAAATTCTCAGTTTAAATTTGACAAGTTAAATGCTTTGCACGAGTGAAATAAATTTAAAGAGTGACAAATTTAATTACATTTTTTTCCCCATAATTTATAAAATATACTCACTGACAATGCTGAAGATAGGCGAGTTACTTGGAAAGTAACTCAGTAGTTACCATTTGACCTCTCTGTTCTAAGCTTTCTGCACACAGAAGTTGTTCCCCAGACCAAGTGTTCAGTTTAAGAGCAGAGATGACAGCTGCAGACAGACAGGTATGAAACCACAGAGAGACACAACAACCAGTCACTGACACAGGAACCACTGTGGCAGTCAAACTTCTCACAAGTGTTTTTCTGTTTTTCAGTCCATCACAGCAAAAGAGAAATTTGTAGAGGTGAGAATAACAGAAGGAAGTTTTGCAGCTGATTGCAGGGAACTCTTCACAAATAGGCCCAGGCAAAGCCAGAAGCTGCACTGGAAGCTGGTCTCAGTGGCTGTGTAGGACACTACACAGTGTGCAAGACAGCATTTGAAAGTGTACTACAGAAGACATAGGAAGGCATGGAGAGCTTTGAAAGCGAAGGACATTAATTTGGAAAGAGAAAACTCAGTAGCTTGACCCATACCACCAAAATATTGTAACAAAATTTGCAGCATTTAAAACAAAAACATTAGAATGATCACAGTCAAAGAGGTAACAAGCCTGGCTGAATGTAATTAAGGGAGATGTTAAGAAACCACAAGAAAATAAAATCAAGGTGGGGAAAACTTATTTAGTCACACTATACTTGTAGGACTGCCTAACCAGACCTTAGGATTTACCCTGGAACACAGGCCTGGGGATAGAACGAGAACAGCCACAAATAATTACATTGGAAACAACAGCTGCTGCACATCTCTTTGGCCTGATATAAGATTTGAAGGGAGGAGATGATTAGTGACTGAATTAACAGGATGACAAGAAGGGCCTACTTCAGTGTACCAGCAGAAGAGTTACTGAACAGAAAGTCAGACAACAGCTCCAGTAAGAAAAGCCAGTTTCAAAACAGTGTTCTTCACAGAAAGTGTTTTCTTTTGGTTCACAACGCTATAGAGGAATAAAGCACACACACACACGATTAACTCTTCTTATGAAGGAAGAGATGAACACTGTAAGTAATACATGCTATAAAGACAATAGCAGGACAGCAATTAAGTTACCAGTGGTCACAACCTTTACAGCATTTTTAAGTACTCTGCATCTCAGCATCACTCAAAAAAACTCCCCAACAAAATAAACAACAAAGAGCATTAGTTTATTTCTTCACACTCATTAAAACAGAGTTAGCAAACTTGCATAAGGTATTTCAAAATCTTTTTTGTTTTATCTGCACATTTGCTGAATAATGAGACTCTAATGGCTGTCAGACAAAATACCTACTTTCTCACCAGTTGTGCAGTCTACTGAGAAATGAGGCTGAAAAACCCGTAGGGCTCTGTTCTAGAAAAATTCCACTGCAAACCTACATGCAAATCAGACAGCACAGTGTATCTATTAACCCTTTGGTTACTTTTAGTTTTTGTAAAATGTTTTTACTTGTACTTCAAGCCAGTATGAAAAAGAGCTATGTTTTATATAATGACTGACACAGTCTAAAGAGAACAAATTTTGTCTCTATACAAAGATGAGAAACAAATGGAAGCTATAAATTTAAAGCTTTTCATCTCAAACACAAATGTGCCCTGATATAAGCTGCAACATATTTTCTCAAGATACTGAAGCTACATCAGGAAATGTCTGGATGGCTGTGCAATATTAGGTGAACTCGGTAGCTAGACTGATTATTTGATTAACTGCATCACTACCCTCCAACAGGCTGAGCCAAAGTATCTTTTTTCACTTCAGAAGTATTGCTTGCATGGCTGTGGCACAGCAGTGATTTTGACAATTTCTTAGATATTTTATTTCTGATTTGGCATGCCAAAGGCTCTTACAAAGGAATCTGTGGTTTTTTCAGAGTAGGAAAATACTTGTAACTGATCAGATTAAAGATGCAATGTAACAAAGGTTTGTTTTTGCAATTCAGTTTATGGAAGTGGACTGATGAGAATTAGAAAAGATTCAGAAATACACATGGTTCTGCAAGTGTAAAACCTTGCCCTGCAAAATCTTTTTCTGCACCTATTTGTACACCTTCCTGAACTGAAAGCTCCAGCTTCAGTTGCTGCGGTATCTGAGATGATCCTGCTGTATTGCCTACGATTTTTAATCAATTCCTTACACATTTGGCGATGCTTAGGGAATTGGCTTAGATTGGCTGGCTAGTGTCTATTTTACAGCTCAAGATCAAGAAAAATCTGTATGCACTCACCAGCATGGGAAGAAAAAACCATATACATTGGCACATACATGTAAAACATATAGTAAAATAACTGCAGAAATTGTTATGTATCAACAAAGAGCAGTCACATTTCAAAAGCTTCTTATTTAATACTTCAACACAATGCAATTTCTCTGTGCAAAAGCTAGAGGAATAAGAAGGGTTGATTTTGTACAGTTAGCCAAAATGCAGGAGTGTATGTAATATGTCTGGAGAAAACTAACTCTGAACACTCACTTAAGGCCATTTGCATTGTGTCTCCCTGTCACCTACTGATCTTTAATGACATTTTACAGAATGCATGTGGTATCAGACATCTCTTCTCCTAATCTGAAAAGAGATTATTACATTTTCCAGCTTCCTCCTCCTCCTCCAGTTTTTAGACCTAGTAGGGTGAACAAGTAACTATGGCAAATGCAGCACATTACTTCTGGAGAAAATCAGCTTGTCTACAAACACCAATACAGAGCAATCTCCTAGTGTACAGTGCCAATATCTAATTTCTCAGTGACATGTTGACAGGTTAGGAAAACTACCACTAGAAGTTTGTTATGAGTGTTGTAAAACTCAGCAAGATCAGTAGCACTACAGTGCTGGCAATTGAAAACAGTGTGGATCTAAAACACAGCTAGCAAGTGTGAATGCTAATTTAAAGAGTCTCCATAAAGTGAGATCATCCAAAAGCTCAGTCTTCCTAGGTCCTGCTGGTTTATAGCCAAGCATATTTACTTTCATCTTTTTTGAGCTATGCCAGTCTGTTTTGGCTGGAATAAGAAAATTTGTGAGTTGGAAAATTTTAATATGGTTTGAGCAAAGCTTGAAATACAGTATAAGATCTGCTATTACAAAATATGACTTTCCTCTGGGTGAAAGCAAATGTTTTTTGCTACTTATTAACTTATCTTTGTCTGACACCAGACATCTATTATTTTGAAAATGTTTTATACTCCCATTCCAAATTCTGCTACATTTATTATTGAGGTCCGGGAATGCCAACTTTCTATAGTATAGCACTGTCTTTTAAACTTTTTAATAATGTAGGAATGCTTAGAAAAATAACTTTCAAGGATTATAACAAACGTACAGTATTCTGCACAGTCATCCTTCACTTCTGCTTAGTCTCAGTTCATCATCTCAACTGTAAATGTAACACTGGCTCCCCCATTTATGAATCTGAAATGTATTACTAGAAACATATTTCACTTGCTGCTTGTGCAAAACAAAACTCTTAAAACTCTGTGCTCATATGCTGAAGTGCTTAGGAACTCAGTATGCAATTTATGGGCATCTAAATAAAAGAAATAAGGAGAACTGACACACTATGCAAGTACATTCTCATGGGCCTGTGTCTGAACCACTCACTCAGTCCTTGCCCAGGCAGAACTGCCGTTAAAGTCAGCTATGAAACACTCGTCTTCATTTCAGTTAAACGACATCTGTAATTGTGCATTCGCACCCACTTCATAGCAGGTTTGCCTGAGGACTGTGAGCGTTCAGCCATGCCCTCAAGATTTGACAAATAAATTGCATTGCAGATATAACTTGTCTAATCAACACAAAATTTTTTCACTCTCCTTGAAAACAAGTAATAAGGAAATAATGAGTAGCCTAATGTTTTTATAAATAATTTTTCTACTATAGGAAAGGTAGCACATTTCCCCCTTCACCGCTGAGGCAACAGCATTGGTCCTGACCCATTCTTTTACATTTGGACACTAAATTCATTTAAGGGCTCAGAGAAAAGGAGAAAACTTAAATTTTGCAGCTTCAACACAGCCTTTAACTTTGCACAACTGGACACAGAGAAAACTTTATTCAACTACCAATTGTATGAATAATCACCAGAATTCTGTTATTTATTCTCTGATACCAGTAAAAAATACATATCTAGTATCAAAAGAACTGCTTTATTTCCTTCGTAATATGTTGCTTCAATAAGTTTTGTGATTTGGCTTTCTTAGTCATCTAAAAACAAAACTAGGCCTTGGTTCACAAAGTAATTTTTCGTAGGCAAAAAATGCTGTCACTCATCATCAAAATAATAACCATCTGAAGGTGATAGGACATATTTTATTTCTCTCACTTGCATATTTTACAAAATCTCATTACATAGCCCTTATGATACTTCTAGATCATCTTTCATCCTAACAGAAAATTGCAAAGGAGATGAGTGATACTGGTATCTCAGTCTCAACTCTTTTTGCCAGATGCTTGTTTCTTGTCCCACTTTTCCCCCTTTTCCACTTCCTCACCTGAAATCTCCAGAACTCTTATAATAGTATGTTGTAAACACAATGATGAGTAAAGAAGGATGTGATACATAACAGTTCTGATGGTGCCACCTCTCTCATATTATGTTCTGTATGGGATTATACATATATACATTTGCTACTAATTTTTGTTATTTCATATTCACCTAATTATCATTTCACTGTCACCATCATCCCAGTTAAAAAAAAAAAACCTTCAGTAGGCAATTCTATATTCAATCATTAACAGAACAAACAAGAAAAACTTATTCCTGATTTCACAATATAAAAGAGGTGCTGAAAGATTCAATGTATATAAAAGGATTCTTTAAATGGCCACATAGATCCAGCTAAAAACATCCCAGTAGCTGGTAGCATCCCTGGCCCTGCTCCCATTGCCCAGCAACACTGGTAGAGTCAATTTTGCTTGGCCAAATGACCATCTCTACTTCTCTTGAAAAAAGAAAAATTTTGTATCATTTTAAGAATGCTAGTAAAAAATGCTATGAAATGCATGTTTTTAGAACTTAAGTAGAAATACTAGAGGTATACAGTTTTAATGATATAGGACACATGAATGCTCAAGCACAGAGCAGAGCACCCAAAAGAGGCTTATTTCATCTTACAATATATTTTTGATCCAAAGCTTATGCTTATTTTACTGCAGGAAAAGAAAAACCTTACCATTCCTTCAGAAGAAAACCTTGGTTGAATATATTTCTTATTGCTAAAATAACTGGAGAGAGAAAAGTTTGACCTTTTCCAGTTCGAACAAGAACTGCAACAGCTCATCAATGTCCATGTGTCAGCTGCAGAGCTTGTTCTGCAGTTAATGGCACCTATAATCAGTTTTCAGTAGAGGTGCAGAATTTGAAATGTGCTAGCATTATAGACAGACCAAAGATTTCCAGGAGCTCCCAGGAGCTCCCAGGAGCTCATCAACAACAACTTGCACAGTATGACTGTTTTTCTATTCAGATCTAAAGACACACATGGAAAGATGAGGTTTGAATACCCACTTTTGAAAAGGATGAACAGTGGGGCTAACAGGGAAGAAAGTTTTTAAAGATCACAACCTATTATAATGATTTCCTGTTAACAGACTTTGACTTGCTAACTTTTCATTTGGCTCACCTTTCATCCTAAGAGCGTAAACCAAACAGCAACTTCCTGAAAGAGCTGCTGAAATTACCTGCTGGAAAATGCCCAAAAGCTATTTACTATTAAATCAAAGAGAGGCATTGTATGTGCCACAGATATAAGTACACATATGGTACTTGCAACAGTATAACTGTGATGAATTTATGAGCATTTATTAATCATATTTTATATTATCAATTGTAAAAGCACTGTGGTCAAGCAGAAAATTCTGTGCTGTGCCATTACCTCTGTTTTGGGGGAAGAGTCTCAACAGATCGCAATGTAGAATGATCTTCACATGGCTGTGAAACACTGAATCAAAAAGGAACAAAGCCTACTATCCTCAGAGGATGTAATGGAAAAATGCCCTTGAAATGATTCTCCTTGCTAGCTGAATCAGATCGAATTTACTACTTAGTTCACAGTAAACTAATACCTTTATCTAACAGAAATATGCCTGTGCTTAGCAGGCACTATCTGAATCCACATAAACACAGATGCATGGTTATTTTATAGAGTATAGCTTCAGCGGAATTCTTTATGTCAGCATAAATATGAGGTACTGATGAGGCTCATCAGTAGCTTTTGATGGAGGCCAGACATAAGCACGAGCATCCTTTTTGAAGGGTGTAAGACAGAACTTCTAAATTTGGCAGACTGACACTCTGGGGGACAGCAACCCAAACACATCGTTGTCCTGTTCCTCTCCTAGAGCCTCTCCATATCCCTGCCCCACCCTCAAAATTCAACTTTGTCCCAACCTATTTTGAGGTCTAGAGGACTTGGGTACATAACACAGAATTATAGGATTGAAGAATAATTAGAAACACCCTAAGCTTTGAGGTTCTTATAATGGTATCTGTGTGACAAACAACCTTGATTTTCCCAGAACAGACACACCACAGTTCAGCTGGAGAGGCTGTATGTCTGTGGCTCCTAGCTACTTCTGAAGGATCGTATAAGAAACAGTTTATTTGAGCTGCATAAACAAGCCATTCCTTTAAAATGTGTGCAAAACAAGGTGATAGATGGAAACAAATGTTAAGGTGAAAAGGAATTTTGCTAAGAGATCTGGTACCATTTCTAGCATTACTCCAAGTAAAGAGGTGCATGAAAAGTTTAGAATTTAAGCACTGGCAGAAAGATTTTTGAAATAAGCAATGAAAGCAAGATGATTAAGGGAGTGTCCTGATGGTGGACTTGTGAAATACAAACTGAGCCCTCCACTGGGACATTTCACCTCATTGGTAGCTGATGAATACCTGAATCAACTCAGGTTCAAACCATCACAACTGGTAATGGGGACACTGGAGAAATCCAACACATCATAAGCTTCCTGAGTAAATGTGATTCAACACATTGCATGCTACTTTACGAATAAAAGGAAAAAGCACTCAGTTTTGTTGTGAAAGCATCCACAGGTAGCCCTTGATGAACTAAAACCCACAGACAAGACCTCAAGGTCAACTTTTCTAAGTCTGATAAAGCTTGGGGTTGCCAGTCCTGTCTAATGGGCCAACTAATTACCACATGTCTACATGACATCAAGTCATTTATTAGGTCCATCAGCAGGTTCAGGTTATTTTCCAAACATGATCTACTTCACTCAGTGTCAGACACTGTGCCACACTCCAGCATGACAATGTTCCTCAGAATAACCTCCAGCTAGTTTGAGTTATGCAGCTGCAATGACTGGAATAACTCTTACAGGACCCACTTAGGATCAAGAAGCTGGCAAAAACTTTGGAGTCACAGCCCCTTCCCACCATTCTTGCCATACACAGTGGATCAGCACAGGACTGCTCATATGTTGGAATGTCATCACTCTGACCATGTGCACTGCCTGTTGAGCTGCCCTGAGTGCCACAGAGCAAAGCTGTAGTACAAAGGGTCGGGATTTGAAACTGTCGTACTCAGACACGAAAGGACCACGCAGACACCGTTCTGTCAGGATAAGGCCTGGGCCAAAAGAGAGAGAGCAAGAAGGGCCAAGGTAGGGCAAGAAGAAGGAGCAAGGAGGAAGAAGACCGGCCCGGCTCTTTATTTAGTCAGTTATATATCTTTTTAGAGACAACCATGGATTGGAGGATGGGGTTACCACCTCTCCATGACACTGGTCAGACCAAAAGTCTATCATAATTCTCCGCCTAACAAAAAGAATGATAATAATAAATATTGGTAGGTAAAAATGCCTGATGCTTACAGTAAAGTGCCTGGGAAATTCTACTACAGGAATGAAAACATAGAAAGACTGCAAAACTCAGGGCAACAAAACAGGTTCTAGCATTTGGCCTAGTTAGGTGTGCAACATTCTCTGTTCCTGTACCAGCTGAACAAAATGGGGTTTCATAGAGAATCCAAAGGGTTTAGTTCTACCTACTAATTCCCAAGTAGCAGAGTCTTCTGCTGTTACTGGAATGAGGAACCTGAAATGCCCATACCTATCATTTCACAAACAGGCACAAGGCCAACAGAACATATAGCGAATGATCAAAGGCAGAAAGAAGATTACCTTTTATAATCTGAAATATGATTTTGACTCTTGAGTAGTTTAAAACAGTTGCATTTACTTTCTGATTTTCATATCAAAGCAAAATGCAAAGAAGTTGACACCACATCATTTGTATGCTTCATTTTGAACTATTTTGATTTAGAAGTACGATCAAAGAAATCCTCTTTGCTTGATAAGTAAACAGTGACATTTCAATCCAGTCATTATCATACGCATTCCTGAAGGATTCATCACTGTAAGCATCTAGACTATGCTGACCTGGGGTCAGACACTGTCTTCTACTGCATTCTTAGAGCTATATTTAAACCACACTTTAAATATTCTAAACTATGTTGTGCACTGGTTATTAGCCCTGCCCTTTTCTAAAGCAACGCCATACATATACGTATCCTTCTGTGCAGCCATCTTGACAACCCTGGGCTTCCACAGGGAGGGAAGGGAACCTGTGCCACTATATGGAGTTTGCATGGCTAAGCTTTGGTAGTGGGAGGGCTACAGTGGTGGCTTCTGTGAAAAGCTGTCAGAAGTTTCCCTTATGTCTGATAGAACTCGACCCACGAGCTTTTTGCTATATTTTCTCTCCCCTGCCCAGCTGAGGGTGGGAGTGGTGGAGTGGCTTTGGTGGGCACCCAGGATCCACCACAGCAAGAGCAGCTCCCAGTGCTATTAACACAGCTGTTCTGTAAGCCACCTCAAAGCAGCTACAAAAAAGCTTGCAGTGTCATGGCAGTGATTTTCTAGTATATGAAACTGTTCTGTAGCCATTGCTAGACTATCCCTGTGTGGTTTGAGAAACTGTGTGGGAGACAGGTTATGAATGAATCCCCTATGGCCACCTCCAATCTGCAAATACCCATCAGGACAAGCAGAGATGGCCCAGCTAGAGTAGAACAGCAACCTTGTCACACAATCTGTGGCGATCTTTTCCTGTCTCCAGAGTGAACAGGGTAGGATGGTGGTATTTACAAGTACCAATAATCAAGTATTTCCTGAACAGCATGGAGTTGTGAGCTTAGACAATGAGATCACATAGTAGCCTAACAAAGTTAGAGTGCAAACTTGTTCAATTAAACCCATTGATATCCACTTACGTGAGGTTGCAGCCACCTGCACCATTCCTTCACTATTGGCTTTATCCTGATATGTTTGCTGATGATCAATTTACAAATGCTATTTCGGAGTCACACTGTATTATTAACATTAGCAGGGAATAACACTTTCACAATGTGGGCATTGTCATGCTCAGACCACAGTCACCCCTTTCTGTTNCATTGTCATATATTAACAAAGTGGGCACACTTTGTTAATATATGACACATATTAACAAAGTGGGCATTGTCATGCTGAGACCACAGTCACCCCTTTCTGTTTGGCTGAGGCCACTCCGCTCTGCAGGAGCCCGTCTTCTTCTGGAAACATCCCAAGAAACCTTAAAGATTAATTTAACTTTTGCAGCTCTACCAGCAGCCACATTTCTCAAGCTGAAAGGAACAGCTGTAGAGATATCACTGCATCATAAATTTTGAAAAATAAGGACTGGATGAATTTGTGTTTTGCCTTTGATAGATTGATCACTAGCTGAGCTAACAGTGAAATTATTTTTCCTGTTAGTACTTCAGCGGTGACTTCTGACAAGTGTGTGTTTGGACTTCACGCTATGTCTGACTCAAAGAACATGTGGCTCTGTAGCAAACTTAACCCGACATTTTAGTTCAATATATGACAACTGTTCTGTCTGGAGAGCTCCAAATCATTCATCATTATCTCATTCAAAATGACAGCACATCAGACAGGGTGCTTCTCATGCCTGTTCTGCCCCTTTATTAGCAGACCTACATAAGAGAATAATTGCAGTTTATCACTTTACTCTAATGCTCCCTGCCCTTTCTGCACTAATATCCATGGAAGTGCAGCAGATAGCAAAAGATCACAAGAACTTAAAACTGTCTTCTCTGCATAGCTTCTCTTTCTACTCTCCCACATGCAAGAAAAGGACACCAGAAATTATTTACTGCTTGATCAACATTTCTCAGGAACTCTCCAAAGTACAATGGCTAAACAGCAGCTTCCCAAGTGGTGGAATTTAATTCTCTTCCTTGATTTCATTTAGTTTATGTGCATCTAATGCAGTTTTTTCAGACCTATAGCAAACATACACACTTTCAAATGCCCTTTCCTCAAGGCAGAGTCCCTGGTCAGTCAGCAGGTCAAGCTAAACAGAGCTCACATGGCAGCACCTTTCAGGATGGCCCATAAGTTAGGACTTCTTGTCTACCTAGGTGCCAATTTTCATCAAACTTACAGGATTTATAGGACTAATTTATAGGATTTATATTATTAAAATCTCTTAATCTCTTTTTTTTTTATTTTTGGATACTAGGCAATACAGTCAAAATTGTGAAGACACAGCCAGAAAATAACAAAGATAGGAATAGATGACATGACCATAAGTCTCATTTCCTCTGGAAACCAGGATAAAAAGAAAAGAACACATTTACAAACTTGAACTGAAATTCTTAGTATTAGAAATCTAACGAAAATTAAAATATTCCTAGAAAGTGAATATATAGTACAAACACATTTCTCAGAGAATGAAAGCTGTGTAAAAAGATTCAGGAAAAAATGGTATAAGTTAATTTGCTCCAAAGCAAAAAAAAAAAAAAAAAATCCCCAATGGCAAATTAATGACTGTTTTAGTTGCAATAAGCATTATGGTAAGGAACTAAACATATGGTAAAGAATAGATAAGCAATAGTATCTGTAAGGGAAACTGTAGCTGAACAAAACTATGGTTTGCTCCAAGTCTGGTAAAAGGCCCAATCGTCAAGCTGTTCCCCATCTCTGTGACCAGCTTTCCCTACAAATACAGAGAATTTGCTCCAAGTTCAGGTTTTATCCTCTCAAACATCCCATCCTCAGTCTCCTGTACAGCAGTGAGGCTCTGAGGAGCCTACTCTCCACAGAGAATCCCACTGCTCTCCTGATGGGAAGAAAGTGTTTAACTAAATTGCCACTGGGATTTATTTTTAATGTAGAAAAAGTTGCAGTGGTATAATCCAACAGACACAGATGGTAATCTGTCTAATTTGTACAGAGTAATTACCAGCATAAAACAACTGTCAAAAAACGGCAATTAAAAAAATATCAAGAGCAGGTTTCCCTTTTGATTGGTTGTATTATTTTATCAAAAACTGAATGTAGATTTTAGATACACTGCAGAGGAAAGAAAAGAATTAATTTAATTTGGACCTCACAGTCTGGCAAAGGAAACATGAAACAGCTCCAGACCTATGGAAGAGATGATGGAGTTTGTACAAGATGACGAAACTTTTGTTATCTGGACCTCAACTTTTGGCATCGGAGACGGAGGGCATTATACAATTACATTATCACGGATGAATTCTTAACAGGTTAAATCCTCTACAGTCTTAACTGATATTCTACTTCAGCATTTGTTTGAGTTCTCACTATGTACACCTGGAGAAGTAAGCTATTTTAAATAAAGCTATTTTTGATATTTCAGAGAGTAAAATATTTATCAAATATTTTAGATCTCTTTCTGTTGAGTAGTCCACCTGATGTTTAGATCAATGGCAGCTTGCTACTGTTTTATAGTAGCACGGCTTGCTTACCTGAAGATGCTACTTGGGTTTAGCTCATCTCTCTCAAACCTAAAATGTGATATGCTAGGTTAATCAACCCAAAATTTGGCACCCATTGTCATTGTTAAGAACACAGAGATAGTTTTGATGCTGCTGTGAAAAGAGCAGGATGACAAATAGTCACTAATACTTTTTTTGACTTGGTGATTTTTTTTTATTATTTTTAACGCCCATGTCAAAAAACTGTGTTATTCACCTCGTAGCACCTGAGCCAAGATCAGCTCTGGTGAAGAGGATAATAAACGGCTCCCTAATGGAAACAAATTTATCAGCAGTAGTCTGCTGGACTGACAGTTGGGTAATACACAGTAGGGCCTTTTCCTGGATAACACTGTCAGCGAGTTCATGAAAGTCTCCTGTTTCATTCAGTAATACAACACTGACAGAGAAGAAACTCAAGCAATTCCACTGCTATTAGTGTTGCTGATCTTCCTCACATTATGAATCTGAAGGGTAAAAAAAAAAAAAGAAAAAAGAAGTGATGTTGAAGCACTAATGAGCTGTGAAAGTCAGGGAATACCTAGGCCACAACGCTTCACATTTCTGTAGGTCTGTTTTCCTATTAGAACAACATTGTCTTATTCGGAAAGGAAAAATTTCTTACTTATTAATTTCTTAATTATAAATGTTTCTTGTGCTTCAGTTAAATATATAATGTCATGCTTCACCCTCCACCCATATACATCCACTATTGCCATAAGAACATCCATACTTTCTACGAGTAAATTTCTTAGGTTTAAAAAAAAATACACTTTAGCATTCAGGGGCACCAGTTGTTTCAGAGATGTGAAAAAGCAATTTGAGAGTATCAAAGCAAATCAATTCTGTACAAGAAAGCATAGTAAATAGTTTAGAAAACACAAGTTATGGATCACGATCATGCAACCAAATTCTCTCATACAAACACAAAAAAAGGAGAAAGCAAAGGATGTATAGAACAAAAAGTTTCCATTGACCTGATTTGTCAGAGATGGCTGTGACTGGCGTGGTGGAGCAGCCCGTGTTAACCTTTGCGCTGTCCTTGGAAGAACCAGCTTTGGGTTTGCTTTTCGTTGCCTCTAGTGCTTTGACCTTCTTGGCATGTTTACTTCCTTTGTAGTGGGCCTCGGCCTGGCTCTACAAAGGAGAACAAATCAGGCTCACTTTTTTTTGCACTTCTATATAATACCATGGATGACAAGGCAGAAAAGTGACACTTTCAATAGTAGGCACCGTATTATTCCACCTAAAAAATTTGAATAGCTTTATACTAACAGTTTTCGTGGATGTAAGTTCTTATATATTCAAATGACATGATTTTAATGAATACTGCATGTTTTCAGTAACTTGGAAAAAGAGGCTTCAAGATTACATAGAGCTCTGTCACTCCTAATGCAATTCTTTACTTCTATGGTGCTTGAAGATTTAAAGGACTATACAAATGTAAACACATCCAATTCAGAAAGACGCTACTCAGTTTTCATGTAGTGTTCCTTAGTCTTTATTGCTTGCAGTTAGAAAGATGAACCGTGCTGTAACATGATTAAATAATCCATTTGCCTTCTGTTTGATCTAGTACAAATGTAATCAAATACTTTCACCTTCGCACTAACAGCAACTGAAACAATTGAAAATTGAGAAAACATGACTTCACTATTAGATCAAGCAAGAAGGGTTAAAATTAGGGAACACCATACCTGTAAACTTCAGTAGACCCAAGTACAACACAGAAAACTAAATAGTTGTCAGTCTTGACTGCTTTATAGGTTGCCTTGAATATTATTTTTTAAATACTAAGAAAATTGGAACCTGAAGGACTGGGAGAAGAGGAGCTTTTTAAAATTATTATTTGTTTTGGCTGGAGTGGTTTATATATAATATACACTTCTTAATCTGCCCAAACAGAACAGTAGAAATATGTACTGAGACATTTACTTCACCTTTGTCTTAAAGCTATCTTCAGAAACTAGGTCAGTGTTTTGGAAGTTGCACAGCTAAAACTAGACACATAAATATCTGCCCATTTTTTCAGTGATACCGAGTCCCCTTCGTTGTTCCTGACTCTGTATAATCAGATGCCTTGACGAATCAGGCCACTTTGTTAGAAGCAAAACTAAAGAACTACATACTTAATACACACTCCAAAGCTTGGAAATTTCAGCTAATGAATTTAAGTTTTTTTATTAACGTCTTAATAAATTAATTTACCAAATAATGGGCAAGAAAAAAGTCCCATCCAAATGTCTGTTTTCATTACATTGTACTATTCAGCAATAGCTTTGCATCATTAATATTTCCAAACACAGTTTTAAAACATTATTTCAGGCATACCACTAGGTGCCTCTATTGAAGGTTACATATTAACCGAAGAAGTTAATATTGTTGTTTACTTCAAGTTAAAACACTCAAGAGAAAGCATGCTTCTTGTAAGCACACCTTGGCACCTGGCATATAAAAACATCAGTGCAAGTAAACTTCCACTCTGTTCATGCAAAACCACATTCATTCCCTCTTGTCAGTCAATTATCAACTACTTTATTCCGTTCGCTGTGTTAAATGAAGCGAGCCATGAAACAAGTCACATGCTTTCTATAGAGAGCAACTATAATATCTAAGATGCTTGAACTCCATAAAGAATGCTGCCATAATGAGGAAAATTGTTTTAAGATCAGCAGAAATGTGCATTACAATACAGTCACTTTGGGACAGCATGTAATAACAGCTTTATCGTATGGTAGAGTAGAAGTGAAGAGTGGAAACGGCTGGAGTGGACAAGAGAACAGGCAGCACGCTGGAGTCCTCACACAAGTTACTGGCACCATTAAACTGATGGAGAACTGTTGCTAAAACAGAGGAGTAAAGTTCTTATACACCAGAACTTCTTGAGTGATTATACACCCCGTGAAACACAGCGCTTTCCACTTCAGGACAGTGTATGTCCTCGAGTGTGCACCTTTCCTTTCATAGGAGATTTCCATGAGCAAGCATTCAGTAAGAAAGGCTGCTAGATTAGTTTTATTTTGAATTCCTCTGAAAGTGAGATACTTTTAAAAAACTTCATTATAAAAACAGTGAAGAGCTTACTCATCAATTGCTATAAAAATATTTCTTGATTTTAAAACCTTTGAAATATTAACACGCATACAAACACAATTTAAGAATTATAAAGAAACAACTAACCAGCTATACCACTAGTACTACGTGCACTACTTAAAGGGACACTTGTCAACTTCTGGGCTGGATCTCTTCAGTTCTGAATAGGGGCAGAGGAGCACAGTCCTGTTTGTGCCCTGTTAAGCCAATGTGCCTTATGAGGCACAGGAGCCTTGCCCTGTCTCTCGCCACCTTTGCTGGGTTTTATCCATTTCTCTTAAGCTTTGCAGTTGCGACATGATGCACCAGAAGAGGTGTTTTCCACCAACAAAATTCAATAAACTATTCACATGTTGGAGTGTACAAAAAGTGGAGCTAAAAATTGGGGTGAATATATACCCTTTCATTCCAATACTTTTAACTTTAAACAATAGCAAGTACAAGGTTTTCCACTCAAGCATCCTCAAGTTGATGATGTCCCTTTAAATATTTGAACTCTATGCTCTGCGCATATGTGTGCTGTTGGTAGGATCATATGCTGCCTGAGGCCAAAGCTATGACATAAGAGACATAAATGCACTCAAGAGAAAGACTTAGTAAGTCAATTCCTTGATAATAAGCCTTTCTGCTGATATTTGCAATAATAATGCCTGCAATATCAGTAATAACCTACTACAGTCTTTGATTCCCTTCATTCAATCCTCATACAGTGTACATGAGACCTGTTGAGAACAAACAAGCCCAGGCAGAATTAAAATTAAGATTTCCATAACAACAAGCGAAGCTTCATGGAAACATGGTGAATGGACTCAGTTTTAAGTTTTCTAATTATTATAATCTATCAAATTCATAGCTGTAAAGGCCAAAAAGTATTGCTATGAACAATCTAAGCAGGGCTTTTGGAAATGCCAGCCTTCTTCAGTACGATTCAAATCACACCATATTCCTTGGGTGGAGGGGGAGGGGGCGGTGGGAATTCTCCAGGTTTGATTTCAAAGTAGTTAGGAGATGCAAAATCTATCTTTAAAAAATTGTTTCAGTGCCTCACTTTGTCAGTTAAGTACATACTATTTATTTCTACAATGATTTTGTCAAGTTTCAATTCCAGGGTCTGGATATTGTTAAACCTTTGGGTTTTAGGCTTTTTCAACTCATCTCTGTTCTGTGAATAGAAAGACAGATACTCTTTCCAAGCGTGAAGTTAGAGGAGCATTCCTTAAGGTATTGAAGCAATGTTTCCTAACCACATAAGCACTATTTTCTAGTCCTTTCAGACACATTTGAAGTTCAGAGTTTGCTTTTTATTCACTGTGGGATAAATCATTTGATTCAGCTACCTTTTGGTAACTGAAATGCTGTATACCATGTTACATAAATCTTTGGAGTTTTCTGGAGTCACAGCAAGCAAAAGAAAAAAAGGGCAGCTGAGGCAATCTGAAGTTGGAACTCAAGTTCTGATTATTACTGATACCAATTACTGTGATTATTAATTTCCTGATCATTATTAACCCTAATTTTATAAAATATTTGTAAAAGCACCGTATTAAAGGCAAACATATTTGTTCCAAGTCTCACTTAAAACTTGCTTATGACACAAATACAGCAGTAGAGCAGAGGTCATGAGCTTTGTAGACTGTATCATTGAAATACTAAACTTATCTTTGAAATAAGCCATGGCACATAAAATTTTCATTTTTAGTTAAGGCAAGAAGCTGAAAATTTAGTTTCATTTGCTCTGGTAATCCAGAGGCAGTTCTGTACATGTAGGGTTCAAAAGTCATGTGCATAAAAGGAAGATACTTTACCATTTTTAATATAAACCCCCAATAAAATACAAAATTAACTTAAGAGTAAATATCTTAGGAATACAGTATTTTAAATGGATATCGAGGGTACTTTTTGATCATCATTAAGTACAACTATTTCATGCAAATTCTGTGTCAGCAAAACAACATTTGAGGAAATAAAAAAGTTAGGAAAAACCAAAATGAAAATCTGTTACCTCAAAATATCTTTCTACAATCATGTACTATAATGATTTTAATTGCAAAATACTTTATTCCAGTGTATACAGCTGCATTTACTGTGGGGATTAATTCATTCTACAGTAAAATAATTTATCTGTGCCACAATTCAATGTTGTTTAAATATTTATTTTGCATTTCAAAAAGATTAAGTTACATCTATTGTTTACATAGTCGATATTAAATGTCACCATTGAATTATCATTATTACAGTTTTTAAATTAAATGCATACTAGGTTAAGGAGGAGATTCTTTGAGAAAGTGGAATAAGAAAATATTTCTACGAAAGAGCTCCTTAACTGAAAGAAAAGTCTGATTTTCTTTCTGAAAATCAGAACTGAATCTAAAACTGACTGTGGCCTACTAGCTTGGCATTTGTACATTGCAGTATTTTAAGAAAGAACCTGCCTATGTATTAGAGAGCACAGGAAGTCACCTAGTACTGGCTGGTAAGGTTTAATGAACAGGAAAAGCTTTAAGCTGCCATAAATGTGACCTTATGAATCAGAATGCAAAAAATACCTTTGTACTGGCAGGCCAAATTCCACAGAAGTGTTTATGCATTCGTCTGGCACTACTTTTTGATCAATGGGATGCTATTTTATGACAATAAAAACTACATCTACATATTTGTAAGACCATGGCTTAGTGAATAAGTGTATTTTAAATTAAGTTGTAAATAATTAAGACTAAAACTGACAGAGAAATAATTATGTAATTTTTTCCCATAATTTTTCTAATTTATACACCTTAAAATTTATACACCTTAATTCTATCCACAGTCTTTTCATACCAATTAAAACCCCCAACCAATCAAACCTTATGAATGTTTTAAATTTAAGAAAGCCTCTATGTTGTAAGGATTACTGACTTGGCTGTAAGAAACAATAGCTTTTTCTGCTCTTAAAAATGATCCAAATGTTATATTATATTTAAAAATCTACATTTCATTGCTACTTGCAACTACAAATTATTAAGTTTGAAATTTAAGCAGGATGTTAAACTACATTGTATGTGAGACTACATACAATACATAGCCTTATATACCAGACTGCATTTAATGAAACATCAACCATTTAAGTTATCTTCTACGTGTAAACATGCTTTTGAAAACAAATGTGAATGTCATCAGCATATTGCAGTGCTTAAAACAACCTCAGTAGCTTTACTTCATAGAAAGTTTAAAGTGTTTATAAATCTGCGTATCTCAAAAGATACAGATATAGATCTTTTATAGATCTATAGATAAATATAGATCTATAAAGATATAGATCTCAAAAGATGTAGATAAGCAGGAAACACATAGATCATATGGATTCACTGATAGCAGTATTACCTTAAAGAAAACTTTGAACGACAGGCAAGACTGTAGTACAAAAGATAACAGATATTCCCCATCAGGAGCAATGACTGACAGTGTATTTGAAATCCACGAGACTCATTTTGACAGTTCACAAGTGACTGAGTTTTAGAATCTACTTGCTAGTGAATGACTAATTAACTGAATTTATTGCTACACAAAGAAACATTAACCTGATGAAAAGCTTGAGTGAGTCTAAAGATTCAGTGCATACGGGTGTGAGATCAAGATTTTTTACATGTTTATTCAAGATCAGCTGAAGTAGTCCTTCATTAGGTCTTCATGGAAATAAGACAATGGTACCATCAACTCTTTAGCTGAATGCTTGAACCTGCTACCACATTATCCAGCCTGGCAGTTAACATACAAAATTAAATATATGTACATCTGCATGGACAGATGGAAGGAGAAATGCAGAAATAAAGGGAGACACTGAAACATCCATATGGGAAATGCAGGTTCAACTCTTGAGCTGCACCGTATTAGGTGAGTGCCACAACTAAATAGAACCGAACATGGTGGCTCACAGCTCCCATTTCTTCTTGCTTGCTACTGCACCTTCATAAAGCAGGAATTCCACCCTGGATGGGAAATATTCTCAACAGCAATTCTAACTCTAACAGGCTGCCCAATTAAGTGGTGGAATCACTATCCCTGAAACGGTTCAAAAACCATCTGGGTGTGGCACTTGGGGATATGGTCTAGTGGTGAACATGGTGGTGGCTGGATTTGATTATCTTAGAGGTCTTTTCCACCCTCAATAATTCTGTCTTCTATCTCAGGTCCTGTGTTCATTTGGTGTTAATACAACTAGAAATCTCTAACGAAAAATAGTTTGTTGAAAATACCACAAAAGCTTCTACCAGTAACAGTTCAACCACAGAAAATAAACAGCTGAAAGACTGAACAGATCTATAATAATCCTGAAAACTTCTATCCTGTTATGGAGTAGCAATAAAGATGAATTTTTTCCTGCATAGCACAAAAAATTTTTTCAAATTCAAGCTAAAAAAAAACCCCTAACATATACTAAATGTATTCAGAACTTCCTACTGTAGATAGAACACCTCTCAACACCTGTGTTCCTGCCCACTTTTATACATCAAGTTGATTACAACGGCAGTGCTCCTGTTAGAGAAGGAAACTAACTGTGCAAGACAGGAGAAGCAGAGTTCATAACATATTGCTTTTTTAATTCACAGCAGATCCTAAAACATAAAGCTCTCTTTCTTAATAGTAAGATGTCTACCAAATGTTTGATCACTTAGTTTACTGGTTAGAACCATTCTGCAAGAGTATGCATACTTATTTGCATATATAAATTATGAAGAATTTAGACTAGAATCATAACTCTAATAAAAATTACATGACATGATAAATTAGGAATTAGTGTTGAAAAATACAGTTTTATCTCATTTTCTATTAATAACAGATGCAATTGAAGAAATCTGCAAACCTGGCATGTTCATGCATTTTTTACACCAAAGATACGCATTAGTTTTTCAATTCCATCCTTATGGATTTCTAAAACCTAATTGCTCAAAATAGTAAGGTAGATTATTATTGAAAAGGACACAGAAAAATCAAGGAGCTATGAATATCAGCCATGTCATAAGAATTCAACTCATATTTTAAATACCTTACCAAACTTAGTTAAAAGCTCCGTTAAATAGCTGTTATTTGAACAGAACTTTCATCATGTTATAACCCTGTACCCTATAATCATGCGGTATTTCTGTCATGTTGGAGCTAACAACTTTCATCATTTTGTCAGTTCTGTCTACAAAACAGAAAATTACCTTCACAAGTTCCTGAGATTTATGCTTTTAATTACCTCCTCTCTGCTTCACTACCCTCCATACCCAGAGGATCAATATAGGCTTATTTATAAGGGAAATGTAAAACCTTTCACAAAAGACAATGACAGTTCTGTAGAATTTTATGTGATGCTATTGATTATTTTATTATCTTTTTGACAGCATGAGTGATTAATTTAAATTTGCAAAGTCAACTTTTGGTAATACTTGCCTAAACTTCAAAAATTTGCCTTCTGGCTTTTTAAAAAGATGAGCACTATCATCGCGTAATTTTTATTAGCTTCAACTGCATTCAATAGTAAGATGACCTTCATTGTCTCTTAATGCCAAATTGTTACATTTGCTTTTCTGATTTGCCTACAAGGCGTTTCCTCCTGATTTTTGAAGTCACCTCCTGGTTTTTGAGGTAACTTGCAGTCATTACCCACACAGCAGCACACTGTGCAAACCACAAGTTTATTTTCAGTCCAATTATATCCTATGAACAAGATGGTGCCTACCAGGCTGTACCATAGCCAAAGACATTTCTATAAGAAACAGAAAGTGTGCAAAGGGAAGCAGACAGTTATTTTAGGCACCATCAACAGATGATAAAATCTGTTTACAAAAAGAATATCACCAAACAAAAATCAGAACAATAATGCACGTGGACTGCTGGGATCACGAATTTGCAAGTTTGGACTACAGAGAAGTCTAGCTGCTGATAAAGGGGATTGGATTAGTACTGACATTATTGTATAGTGCCTAAGCTCCTAAAACTCTGTGGAGCATCACAGAATCACCTGGGTTGGAAAGGACCTTTAAGAACAAGTTCAAACCTTAACTCAGCACTGCCATGTTCACCACTGAAATAAGTCCCTACACATCTTTTAAATACCTCCAGGGGATGGTGACTCCACCACTTCCCCAGACAGTCAGTTCCAATGTTTGACAACCTTCTTTTGGTGAAGTTTTCCTATTATCCAATCTAAGCCTCCCCTGGCCCAACTTGAGGCAGTTTTTTCTCATCCTATCACTTGTTTCCTGGAAGAGACACCTACCTTCTGACAATCTTCTTTCAGGTAGGCAAAGAAACAGATAAAGTAACCCCCGGCCTCCTTTTCTCCAGGCTAAACAATCCCAACAACCTCAAGACTAAACAACAAAAGAAAAATAAGGGAGAAGAGCAGAGAAGCTACTTGAACACAAGGTAATGATTCTGATAGGAGAAAAGAGCAATTCTGCAGAAACCAGATACCCTTCCAACCACAACTCACTTTCCCCTTATGGCTGCAAGCTACAGTGTCAGATGCCGTAACAGAATACACATCTTGGGGACAGTCTGGCCAGCTCTGGAAGACTTATAGCCACAAACCAGTTGAGGAAAATGCTGCAGATTCATCTGGCAGCCAGAAAGAATGAGAAAGAACGAGCCAGGGGTAGGCAGAGAAGGAGTCTATATGGGATAAAAAAGAGCCTTTTTCCCCCTTGCCCTCTTGTTGCTGGACCCTCTTACTAATAATATCATACGGATATCATACGGATGATTACGTTATATCATACGGATTCAGTAAACTCACTGTGATGGTTTAGGAATGGTGTTCTCCAATTTAGTACTCCAGCTAAAACCATGTGTTGCTTCCCTTTCCCTCTCCAAATGGAGGCACAGAAGGAAAAGATCATGGATGAGAACAATTCAATGGAAGCAGCAATGAGATAAGAAGATGAGCAGTAAGAGCAACAATATTAAAAACAAAAGGCATTAAAAAAAAAGCTCCCAAGAATAAATAATACAGGACTGCTCCATCCACCACATTTATGTGAGTGGAAAGAACCCCTTCTTACAGAGAGTCCCTTTTGCATGCTCCTAGCAAAAATGTGAGGTGGTATAGAACTATCCCCAGGCCCAGCTCATGCCCCTCCCAGCTACTGCAAAAAATTAGCCCTCTCCTATGCAGAACCAGGACACTCAAGATGATTTTTGTTTTTGCTAGAATGTCTGTAGTATTTACAATTAATATCACCATCCAAACCTATGTAATTAATCCCGGAGTTCTTAAAAGGAGAATTTTTTCAAAGGTGAAGTTAAATCTTTTGGAGATTTTGCTTCCTCTTGGTGGAATACAGTTACACCCCCTGCTCTGGTGGCCTTCAAGTTACCGTAAAATCTGACTCATTATCACCATCTGTTCCATGGAGAGGATTCTTCCTCTTCTACCACCCAGTCTCTCATGATAGTAAATATAACTGAGTATTTCTCATTTTTGCTGAGCTGGATCGTAACGTAAGACTGTAACTTGAACTTCATTGACACTTTAGTCATTGTTGCCCTGGAGCATATGCTGTGTCATGACTGTGAAGAAACTAAAAGGTAACATGGTGCTTACAGATAATTTGATGCAAAGATGGAAATACATGTGTTTATTCCAAAACACTGAAGCACATCCAATTGCAAGTGTTAATGAATAATGTGCTTTTTTTCCTTTTTTAAACTATTTTCAGAAAGAGTATGTTCCTCTGTATAACAGAATAATGTTTATGCAGACTAGAGTATCTCATTGACCATGCTGTTTAATCAACCTCATTAACTATCAATCCTCATAATGCTATCCCTAAAATGAGATTTCTACCCTAATTCAACTGCACTTGACTCCTGGTATCTACTACCATTAAAAACTAGTTTAGGAAAGAGCCCTTTTCTCTATTCCCGCCTCCCATTTTTTTCCCCTCTCACTTTCTCTATTCCCGTATTTTTATGCTTTTACTCCTCACTGAATCCTGCTTCTCTCTCTCCTCTCTTCAAAATAAAAGAAAAAGAAAAAAACTTGAAAGACAAGGAAGGAAGAGTAAACCAGAAGGCAAACTGAATGCGTGGGGGGGTTCAGTTCTAGAGGCAGGCATCCCATGTAATTTGGCATGTCCTCGGGTGTCCCTTGTCAGTTAATCAACCTCTTGGGAATGTCCCAGACACATCAGATATTCGAACAGCAAGACATTTAGATCTAGGCACTTAATCCCACTCTGAGTTCCAGCTAGAGTATCTTAAGTAAATCATGCAAAAAATGTTGTTGAAGCAATCTCAGTTATCTCTGCTAAAAGGCTGATACTACTTTTATAGACAAAATTCCCCTGAAGGACTTCAAAGTTCGGGCTATTAGGACAACGTTAGTTTGCTCTTACTTCAGAGATGACATTTTATTTTTCTGTTTTGCAAGACTTTGGATGATCTCTTCTATACTACAAGTTTCTTCTGGAGTTGACAGAGATTGGAAGGGATGTCCAAACCAGCTGTACCAGAATTTATTAGCAGAAATAGACAACCTCCAATTTGATGAAAATGCAGCTAATATATTAGAAAAGGACAGGCAGAGTACGATGGTGAATGTCCATAAGTATGAGTCAAACACTCTGATTTCTTTTTTTGGAAGAGGACATATCAGGTTAAGACTAGACAAAATTCAGAATTTGTACACAGAGGTTTTCTTCATGTTGTACTTTAAAAATTGAAGACTGGGAGATCCTGAAAAGTTCAGTTAGAAAATAGTGTTCAAATTATAATACAGCATAAGAAAAATCATTCTAGAAACTTTATTTTTAAAAATACAGAAGCCATCACTTCAACATATGTTTACTCCCACATTCAAGACAACCTATTTTTAAATATTTAAATTTTAAAATTTCCTCCCATCCCTGATCTTTCTTTTCCTGCAGGTAGCTGCTGATCTCCGCTTCTGAATCTGATGCCAGAATACTCTCACCAAAGCTAAACCTGCAGACAAATCAGCAAAAGAAACCAAAAACCTCTGCAATTCACTGTACTAATTTAGTGGGAGGTTTGACAACTATAAATTGACTAGTCTGATTTTTATTTTTTTTGGTCTATTGATTCAGACCAGTGAGTGTCCATAGGACAAGGAAAAGATTGCAGGCAAGGAAACCAATTTTCTTCTCACAGATGAATACCCACTGTCTGTGTGTTTCTTGTGCAATTGATAAAACACCACCAGAATGAGGTCAGAATCTTCAAACATCATGCAAGTGAAATTTATTTAGGAGAATAAAAATAAAAAACCAAAAAGACACTTAATGGTTTAGTTTTGCCATTTTTATTTCATTTGATTGCATAATTTAGGTCAGAGATAGTTCAAAGGAATGAAATGCCTATCAACAAGAAGAAGTACGTCAGCCTTGTAGAGCTAGAAGAAACTGCAAGTGTAAAGTGACTGTACTACAAATCTCATTCTGCAATGTGCTACACTGAAGTTTTAATGCAGATTTCACAGCGTTTGATGCTACTCAAAAGCACGTTACATGGTGGAACTGATTCTCTGAAAGATTCAGCAGTTACAAGGTTCACACATGTCTGACTCCCTTCTTCCCCAGTCAGCAAAGGATGGATTGTAAAGATTATTCCATGCCCTGAGCATAATTTCCCATTATTCTTGGTCCAAAGTGACCAAAAAGAAAAGTATACACAGAGTGCAGATTTTTATTTCTCCACAGGAGCTTCAAAAAGCTAAGAAAGAACTCTGAGTCTGCAGAGCTCGGTTGAAACCCCTCTAACATTTCCTCAGTGAAACTATACCAATGCAGATTATTGGGAGGTGGGGAGGGGAGGGGGTGCTATTTGTCTATTTGGATAGGCTGAAATAACATACAAATAAAGTAAGATCTCACTCTCAGAAAAAAAGACAACACCTGCTCAAATAAATAATTCATATGGTCAAATGACCGAATCTGAAGAAAAAACTTAAAATCTTATGTACAACTTCTCAGGAGAAACTAAATAGCCCAACAGAAGGCTAGAAAGCTTTTAAAATAGAAGTACTATGAAGACTCATTCTCCAAATATTCCTGGATGTTGTGGTTATGAAAAATTTGTGAAACTTAGATTTACATTTAGGTATCTTCTGGTATTCTTAACATTGCTACAACTTTAGCGCTTTCCAAAATCAAATTTCTATGTTGTTTGTGAAGGTCCTGGTAAACTAAACTGCTGTAGAAAGTAAGGTGCTGAATTTCAGCATGTAAAGTATCACAGTCAGGGTGCTTCATCCTTTCTTACAATCATTCATTACAAAAGGATCATTATATTTTCTAGTAACCACAACTGAATATATTTATCAAATTTAGGAAGAAAGAGCACACCAACCTATTGAATACACCCTATTGAATGGCCCAGAAGAAGCAGCATGGCTATAATTGGCCATGGTTTTGTGATGCCACTATTTAAAGCAGAAGATGATATGCATTTTTTGTTCTACTTTGTAAGTCTAGATAGGAAAAATTGCTTGGTTGACAGATACACAAAATGATAAACATTTCAGCTCTTTTTTCGTTTGTTTGTTTCAAGGCGCTCAATTGTGATTCAATTTGTCTGCCTGAAGTGCTGCTTGTCCACCTGAATGTCAGCACCAAGTGAGTGACTCCTCTGGGGACAGGACCCATCACGAGAGGGACCCTGACCTCAAGAGGAGAGGGAAGAGTAAGGGCAGCCTGAGCTGCCTCACTGGTGACGGAGTAAGATCCAGCTCAGAAGCAAGATCCATGAAGCCAAAGGAAATTTTTAAAAATGTTATTGGTTCCTTGATTTAATAAGTAAAAGTAGATACCTGGACCAAGTATCAGAGCAGAAAGATTTTTTTTTCCCCCCTTAAATCTTAACCTTAAAGTAGAAAGACAAGCAAACGAAATTTAAAATAATGACTTTTGAGATCAGTTAACTAAGCAGATATTGCCACTTCAAAGGAAGTTTAATAAGCTTGTCAAATGATGACAGATTTAGAAATCAATTTGAAGCTAAGATAGCACTGCTTCAAAATCCTTACCAGCCTAGACACCAAAGCTGAACTAGGGAAAACACTTTACAAGACACTTTTCAAAGTGCAGTGTTAGAGGCAGAGAAAACCAGGGTAAGCGTACAGGTGCTTTACTGCAAATCTCAAGGAGCACAAAATACTCAAAGGCTTTGAGGAGGTGCCTGCAAACTATTTCTGAGACCAAAATTATGACAGAAAAATATTTAATACTAAGACATCACTTAGGGATCTATTCTTGCCCTTGAAATAAAAACAAAAATCTGGGAATTTGGCTATATTTTTATTAACTTAATGACATTAGTAAGTAGTCTCCAAGAACAAATACATATTCTTAAACATTCAAAGGTCATAATTTTCTTAGTTTCCTTGAATTTTTGTTCTTTTTGTGTACTCTTTCATAATGATTTTTTAAAATTAACCTCCAGAAAACAGTTTCTTTGAATTTCTCACTCAAGATGACAGCTAGATCTGTTTATATTTATTATAAATGAAGGTAATTGGAAGAGTGACTTTATTCAGAAATTGAAAGACATATCAGCAAGGATGTACAAAAAACAAGAAAAAGCTGTTTCTTCTGGAAGAAAAGCAAATATGACCTGGAGAACTCACTGGGAAGCTTTCCTGCTTCACCTCCTTTTTTATAAAAAAAGAACTCAGACAAACATTTCTTTTTGCAATACCTCTTGGAGGTTACTGTACCGACAAATGGGATCTCACCAATGGATGTGGCATTGGATATCATGCCAGAGCTAGCCAAGAAAATTAAGAGTTCATGCTCTATGGACTTCTGCCTCTGAGTGGACAAAATAGCAACCCTTCAGGCTGATCAAAATGTAGGCAGAATAAGAATGAGTTATTTGGGGAAAAGAGGTTTAGATTAATTATACCTAATGCAACCAAAAAAAAAAAAAGGAAGGAACATAGGCAATACTCACATCAGAGTTAAAGCGAAGCTGGCAGACATTACAGGAAATTACTTGTTTCTTCTTTGGGGGAATGGACACTCCAAATGTATGGTTTATGACTGCTTTTTGCACAGGATCCATCTGGAGAACAAACAATAATCAATTTACAACTTTTCAGGCCAATAAAGAGTACAGAAGAAAAATCAAAAAAATAACACTTCCAGCAGAAAGCTCTTTTCTTTTTGGAGACAAACAGGAGAAATAAGATTCCAGCCCCCACAATAATTAGATTTAATACAAGTTAGGGAATTGTTAGCATGCCAAAGCTGATGAAGAAAAGGCAGCTTCATTGCTGCTGTCATCCCCAGGTTATTAAATAGATCCTTCCCCAACCCTGCACATCCTCTGGGCTGCAGGGCCCCCCTGCCACATCTGAATTGCAAAGAGCCCCCTGAAAGCCCTTCCCTATCCCCCACTGATCCAACAGACATATTACAGAAGTCACTTTCGCACCCTGGCAAGTCACTGTCATTTATTTCTACATGTTTTCCTTCCAGTGATAAATTTTAACACTTATTTGAAAAATATTCTCTCCTGGAGATCTCTTTGTGAAAGGAGGTCCTTAGCAGGCTCCATTACAAATACCACTTGCTGGGAAAAGAGGTTGCAATCCCCAAAGATTTCCATGCAGAACTGGTGAGTGACAGAACCCATGGGAAGGCTGAAGTTCAGTGGAACGTGAAGGGAGTGTTTGTACCAGGAAAGTTAGCACGCGTCAGAAAACATTTTAACACTAAAAAACGTGAGACAAGTGAAAAAACAAAATACATTACTCCTAAATTTGACCAAACCTTTAACCTTTGAAACTCAGAACTGATTACATCTTTGCTAAATATCAGGACTCCTGTTTGTCACAAATATGCTCAAGATCACAGAGCACTCTGTCGTTAACACTGCAGAACCTGGGGAATGAAACAGGATGTTCAGAAAACAGAGTTTATTACTGCTACTGTGTCGAGGCCTCAGTCATAACATGTCATTATTCCTGATGTGACATGAATACAGATTAAAATTAATTTCCTGATGCAAAAATATTCAAACGTAATTTTCTAATTAAAAAAAAAAAGGCAGAATATCTGGTCTGGTCTCACAACTGATCCTGCTCTGAGCAGGACGCTGGACCAGATGACATGTGAGATCTCTTTCAACCCAAATCATCCTATGAGCATCTGTGTATGTGTTGTCCCTCATCGTTATCTAAGATAAGCACTGGAATCTGGAGAGGAAAGGGAAAAAAATGCCAGTTTACAATGGAAAGATAAGTGCTCATTTCCCCATTTTGTTTTTAAATCAGTTCAGAAGATAATAGTTTGATTTGTAATAGAGTTAGATTTTTCTGAAGCTTGCTTTGCAGCCACAGTGATGGTTCTTTCAGTTACAGTACTACCGGGAGAAACCAGACCTGGCTGTTTCATCCCAGGTGATACACAACACACACTTGGTACTAAGACGACTTGCAAAAGGAGGAGAGAACAGCTGAAGTAACTGATTCATTAAAGAATTAGAACAGCAAATTAGCTGCTTCCAGACTTCCTAAACATGCAGATAAAGACTGTAATTTTCCCTTAATACAAATTTTAAGCTGCCAGAGAAGCCTGCACTACTGAACATTTTCTTCACATATATGAGCACACACAAAACAATATTAAAGAAAAACACACTGCATTGTACCTGCCTAAGAAGATATTCTCCAAATTTATTACATAACATCGAACACTTAATTTGTTTTGGACAATAGCTACATGTGTTTCTTGCTGCATTCATTTTAAACCAAATGCAGGATTTTGTAAATGGCATTAGTAACAAATTTTCCAGAGAGGTAATTTAATGTGTATCAGCTTTTGCCACTAAATACTGTGTTTCATTGCCACAGGGGTACCACCTGACAACACAAAAGTAAAACCACCTCGTCTGGAATGATCTGCTGAATTATTAAATGACGCAGTATTGTTATTATGAATGTGACAAAATCTAAGAAAAACCTGAAATAAATACCCTTGTTCTTTGCATAGTATATCACAATTTTACATGCAGATTAAAAGTTTTTTGAACATCCACTTTATAATAGATATGACAGTCAATATATATTATTACATTTAATACATGTTAAAAGATTGCTGTATTATTAGGGAAGAGTTGGTTGGATTTTTTCTTAAATGGAAGATATGTTTTACATTTCAACTTAACTACTAATTGTTAATCAGTTAATCTAGAAGAAAAGAGTAATGCTCAAAAGTACCTCAACCATTTGAAGTGTCTGAGATCGGTGAAAAGAAATAGCAAAAATACCCACTAGTGTCTGCAGTCCCGTTTAAAAAAAATACAAAGGGAAGAAGCAGTGATCAATGACTCCTCTGTGCATTCCAAATAACAATCCACAGCGCTAGTGCGAGGCAAGGCACTTCACAACCACACAATGCAGACTATGCACAAAGTCCCAGTTTCAAACAGATGTAGCAGCACAAGGACAAAAATCTACAAAAATAATACAGCTCACGCTGCCTCCAGAAAGTACCACTTGTGATCCCCAGGGGAGCGGTTAATGATCCTTCCCAAACCCGAGCCCTGCATGCAGTCTGGTCATGATTAGAATTCAAGAAGTGCAACATTAACAATTAATACGCTTTAAACATATCAGAAACTGGGGTGGATTACAGCACGCTGGAAAAATAAAATAGTCTCTCTCTGTTAGAAGATTAATGCTGCAGGGTAAACTGATCTTAGATCACTACACAAAATTATCCTCTTCATTGCAGGGAGGGAGGGAGTAGGAAAGAGGGAGAGAGTTACTTGGTGAGGTATTTATTAGAAAATGACGCAGCACAGTTTGCCCAGTGGGGAGCACCAGTATTTAAGAACCAGATCTAGAAAACAAAATAATAACAGAAGCTAACAGCTACCACAAACGCAAATAAAAATCTGCACTACGCTGTTTATGCTACAGGGAGAATTAACAAAACAATTCATAGTGCTCTGGTAGCCATAACTCGGTTTAACAACCTGTTAGTCTTGTTATCCTATTTCAATTGGTTTAATATAAGGTTAAATTTATAAATGTCTTTCCAAGAAAGTTGAAGATACTATCTTTTTTGCAATGAGTCTCGTTAAAACCACCCAAACTACTGAAGTGAGCAAGGATTAAGAGAATTGAGACAGAAATACTCTACAGCTACTGAGACTTGCGACAAGAACTTTAAAAGCACTTTAAAAATACAGGTGTAGCAACAGACAGGACAAAACAGGAGCAGCACAAACAGATATTGTACTTCCTGCTGCTTTTTTCATATTTTCCAACCAAAAATTTTCCAGAGTCGGTTGTTTATTGTATATTTGATAAATTCCAGTAACCCTCTTGCACAGTTACCCCAAAACTGATGTAAACCAGTTTGCACTCTTTGCATGCAGTTCCAATGCCTACAGTCTGCTATGCCAAGAAATAATTCTTCTTGTTTAGATATTGCTTCATACAACTCGATTTTATAACACCTGTACCACACCCCAAGTTATCTCTGTGCTGCTCAGTCATTCTGTGTATGGAAATCATACCACTCCTTTCTACATTCTTGTTGCCCACCTCAATTTAACTAATTCTATTAGATCTATTGAAGATATGGACAGGAACCATACAAAATACTCAGGGTAGATCAGTATTGACCTCTGAGCTGATGTTTTCAAGGAATCACTACTATAAACCTGAGATGTCTCTCCCAAGTCTCGATGGCCATCTCCTAGCACACCACTTTCTAGGTGAAGTTTTGTGAATTTTGACTTCCATGTGCCTCACTTTAGAATTATCTAGATGTAACTTCACCAACCATTGTTGTCTGGCTTGTCAGTCTCATCAAGGTCTTTTACAATTTTTGTGGTCTTAGTCCTCACTACCTTGGAGAACTTTGCCAATAGCAAACTTCCTCAGCTCACTTATCTCTCAAGCATCTTTTTGTCATGCAAGGATCCTCTTATGCCAAATCAGTTTTCTTAAAAATTCTTTGCCAAGTGGTTTTGTGAAAAACCTTGTTGGTAATTCAGACTATGTAGATTAAAACATCCTTATTCATATGTTTGCTGACCCCTACGACCAGGCTTGTAAAGAAGGATTTATCTTTAAAAAGGAATCATGTTGCCACTTTACAGGCAGTTTACAGGATGAGGTATTCTATTATACTGTTCTTACTGAGGTGCCTGTTCATTTGCCTGGTAAAAAAATCACCTTCCATGCTCCATGGAACGGGTTTTAAAAACTTGCATCATATTTGCCACCTTTTAGTCCTCAGATACAAAGGCAGTTTTAGATGAGCTGTTACACCTTATCATCAGCAATTCAAGAATTTCATCCTTGAATTCTCTTACAATTCCTGCTACCAGAAACTCTCCCTGCCCTGCTGCATATCATGGTACCACAGATTCTTCTGGTGCCTCCTGGGAAAGGAACCAGACTACAAAGAGACATGACAGTAGGTACAGGAAGAAGAGAAAAAAAAAGTGCTCCAGGAGAAGTCATGGTGAAACTGAAGTTCTGGTTATTTTGAAAGATCTCTTTATACACAGACAGTACAAACACCTTGTATTGGTAATATTAATACTAATGCTTGGTATGCTTGGCCAACATAAATCAGCAAAAATCTCTTCTCTCCACGTTTGTGCTGCTTTTGTTCCAACAGGGAACATATTTCTCATTTGATTAATTTTAAGCATAATTTAGTGTTCAATCACTGCAATTCTGTTATACATTTAATTGCTTATTTTGCATCACCAGAAACACTTGTGTCAGCTCTGCCGATGGAGCTCTACCTGAAAGGAGGTTGTAGCAAGGTGAGTGCCAATATCTTTTCTCGGGTATCAAGTGACAGGACAAGAGGAAACATCCTCAAGTTGTACCAGGGGAGGCTTAGATCAGATATAAGGAGAAAGGTATTACTGAAAGGGTTATCAAGCATTGGAACAGGCTGCCCAGGGAAGTGGTAGAGTCCCTGTCCCTGGAGATATTTAAAAGCTGTGTAGATGTGGCACTGAGGAATATGGTTTAGTTGTGAACTTGGCAGTGCTGCATTAACAGCTGAACACAATGATCTTAACATTCCAACATAAATCATTCTGTGATGTGAACACCTTTCTTGCAGGAAAGCCACCAATATTGCCTGTGCATCAGCTCTCCTTGAGTAGCACAGAGTGTCTCCACAGAGATGTATTTCCGTACAGTGAGCGGGCAGCTCTCTAAATACTACCTCACTACACCTCTGTCTCTATGCTCCTCACAACATTTTGGGGTTGTTAAAAACAGGCAGATGTAGATGGTCAATAACCAAACCAGGGGTGACTCAGATTCTCAGCAGCTGATTTGGAGACTTGTGCAAATGCTTCATAGAACAAAAAGAATAATTATTTTATAACATTATAGAATTCTTTTTACTGCAATCCCATGGTCTAACTGAGGGTTGCTTTAATCACTTTTTTTTTAGGAGGCTCTCTCAGTGTACTTACACATAGCACAATTGCACAGAGCATGAAATCTGGATCTCAGGGAAATCAAATCCAACCATTCTCAGGTTACAGCAAATCCACGATTTTACTTTTTCTTTTTAAAATTCTGAACAGATGTCTTTCTCCAAGTGTAGAAAAACATAAGCATCCACTAGGAAAGAATTCAGACCACAGGGACTAGCGTCTCCCTTTCCTTACACGATTCCTAAAATACAACAACAACATTGTACTCTGAAGGCCAATTTCTCTGAATGCAACTTCTCACTGTGTTTGTCTGTCCCCTCAATTTGGCAGCAAGCTCCAACTTCCCTGAGGAAAACAGTGGCTGTGATAACTGTGACCTCCACACACTACTACTAGTCAGTGTAATCAGCCTGGAAGCATCTTAAAACAAACCAAAAATCTTGCTGTAATTCACTTGTTAACATGTCAGATACTATAGCTGTCCATGAAGAGTTGCTGAAATAAGAGTGAGTACTGAAAAATAAAAAAGGAAAGAGCACCTTTGGTGTTTACACTTCTACTTCATTTTTAGTAAAGACAACTAAAAGGACACCCAAAGCTGGAAACAACCTTTCATATCTTAAAAGAAGTATTAGAAATACTAATAAATTCAGCTTTCTCATTTTCCTTTTAGATTAAGGTTCATCTAATTTTGCTTTTCCAAATTTCACACTATTTTTGTTAACAGAGTTGCAGGGCTATATCCCTGGACTTCAGAGACTGATTTTCCATCTCCAGTTCCTAGCAGTTAAATTTCCCTCCCTACATTTTTATGTCCAGTCCTATGGTATAATGCAGAGCCTCTGAGTGTGCTACCCTTTTGCAAGTTCCCCTTCTAAAGTAAAGTTTGCATGGAAAAATGAAAAAGAGGCTGATTCTCTTTGTGTGCCTGTATTCACAATCACACAGAATACCCAAAGTGGCATCTGAAGTGATTTACAGATTTGGGTTAGCCCAGAGGGAACCATTACATCTGATTTCCTGAAAAATTTATGACATAATTTCATTCACTGAAAAGGTTCAGCCCTTCCTATTACAAAGTCCAATAATTTGTGGTCAACCAGAGCCTAAATTTTAGGAATAAAAACACCTCAACAGCTTGATTTAAAAGTTTCCAAACAAGTTAATCTACATCACTGTGGAAGCAAAGCTTTCTGAGTTATTATAAGCCACTCAGTCTAGTTGTGCTTCTCTATTAAAGGTCACTCTAACCTCAAATACCTCCTGAATAGTGCAGGCACTCATACACTGCAATCATGTCAGCTCTTAACCTCCTCCTTGATACACCAAGCTCCTTAAGCTGCTCTCAATAAAAACCTTGATTCCTTTGCTAGCTTTTCTCCAACTCCTTTTCATATTTCCAATATGCCAGTGAAGCACAGGTACTAAAAGCTAGAACATGCTCAAATATACTTTGTCTTTACCTACCTTATTACATCCTTTCTGTTTTAACAAGAAATGCATTCATCATCTTTCCTCAGCATCAACTTGGGAAGCAGAGCCCTAAATCCTTACTGACATGCACATTTATCTGTCCTGTGTGCTAGCACAAGTAATTTCACCATCACACATCCTTCTCCCTCTTAGGATGTTTTCTGACCCAGCCTCACAGAGGGCTAAAACAGCACCACACTGGGAATCTTATGTTAAAGCAATGACTGCTCTCAGTAAGGTTTGCACTTTGGCATTTGCAAACCATTGTCGGACCAAGATCAGGAGGCTACTGATGAATCCCAGTCTTCTCAGGAGAATTTTCTTTCTCCTAACCCAGTTCTGAAATCATGGGTTAGACCAACATAAGCAAAAGGGACAACTGAAACAAAACTAAGGTTCTTCTAATCTTTTGCTTTTCTGGCCTCCTCTGTCTTTGCACTACTCCAGCCTACACCGAGCAACTGATACTAAAAATCAAACTCAAAGAAACGGTCAACTCCTCCTACCTCTCTCTTCTTTCCAAGTAATGTGATATGATTAAACACAGAGGTCAAGAGATAACTGAGAAAACACCTTTTAACTATTTTTTACTATTACTTTTTCAGTACAGTGAATATTTTCTCTGCCCTTCCTTCCTTCATGCTTGTGTATTTATTGCATGTTTACAACAATTTCTGGGTTAGAAAATTATAATCAGGATAGTCTTAGAAAGAATTTTCCAAAAATTAAATACCACTGCTGTTGGCTGTTTTAGAAATCTTTGTGTAAAAGATTATGAAAATGTAGTATTTCATTTGTATAGAAGTACTTGACCCAAAGAAAGAATTGATGAGACACCACAGAAAAAAAAATAATCTGAATCTGGTCGCTGCTTCTTCTAAGGCTTATTCTCAAGCAAGGATATAAATACATTAAAGGATTGAGCTGGTTATGAGAACACCAAGAATAGATTTAACCTTTATGGTAAAAATTGTCAAATTTTCTGCTCCAGACAAGACGGAAGACTTTTGTGGGTGAAATAAAGAAACAGAAAGCTGCTGAGAATGTTTTAGGATAAAAGAGAATTCCCCACCAAACAAATGGAGAATAAGTAAAAAAGCAAGTATCTGTGGCTCAGTGCCACATATGTTTCTTATATGAAACTGAACCAGCTTTAAGTATTGGGCAGCTTCTTTTTTAATCCATCCAGATTACTCCTCGACTATTGTGCAATACTTTGTATCTGTAAAATGAACTGCTAGGACCATGACAGAGCAAACCTGAGAAAAAGAGTAAGGTTCAAATCCAATGGTTATGCTAATGCTCCAGGAATATGAGAGTTTTCTTTCCCCTCTGTGGCCATGCTGGCTCACAGGTTTAACTGTACGTGAGTCCTTTCATCTGAGCCTTACATCATTCATTTGTAAAATGGGGATAAAAATATTTGCAACCCCATAAAAAAAGATGAAAGCTCTAAACAACATGTTAAAATCATCTGCTAGAAGGTGCTGTATAACTGCTATTCATTATTAAAGCTGCTGTTATTCAGAGCACTCAGCTGTGTTCAGCTAAACAAAAAAACATTACCATCTTGCCTTCAGATCCAGCAAAAAATAAAAACATATTGTAGTTTGAGACTTGCTGAAAAGCAAACCAATAACATACTGAGAGAAAAACTATTCTTGTTACAATACCTTTTACCAACTGACAGTAAAACAATACGAATAGGTAGAATAATATGAAAAAGTACCTTTCAGCAAAATCCTGCCAAAAGATTCAGGCCTAAGAGTTTGTACTCAAAGAAGGAGCTTAGATAGCACATGGTGTAAACAAGATTCCTGACTTTTGCTTTCATCTTGAAGGTGGTCCTTAGCTATGACCCTTTTTGTCTTAAAAGTCTGCTCTAAGTTTTGATGAGTTTTCCTGCTCCCAGGCTGCTCCAGAGCACAAAAACATGAAGATGAATGGTATCGCATTAGGTACACTTGAATTTCCTCTACAGTTCTGAACTGTGCAGAGAGGTTAAGGACAAATTCAGAGCTTTTGATTAATTCTGTGACTAGGAGAGAATAAAGACACAAGAAATCTAGTCTTATGAAATGAATTAATATCCTTACTTTTCACATACTGAAAAAAACAAAACTAATAAGAGGATAAAATTTACATGTATGCGGAGATTGGATTATAAATATATAAAATGCCTAAATATAAGTGAGAAGCAAATCAGAACCAAGAATTGCCCAACTATTTTCGTAGCTGTCTTCTGCTTTTTATAGTATATAAGAAATAAGGCTTTTTTCACTTAAAAATTAATAATGGTGTTTCTGATTTGGGTTTGGTTTTCTTGTTGTTATTTGTTTGAGGTCTTTATCAATACCACATACTACACAAACAAACTTCAAAACGCTTTTGATTAAAAAAGCACTGTATTTAGATATGAATCTTTAAAGGATTCTTCTAATTAAGCCTCTCCTGAAACTTAATGTAGTATCAAATACTGTTGGTTTGGGTTTTGGTTTTTGGTTCCTTTTTTTGTTTGTTTGGTGGGGATTTTTTCTTTAAATTTAAGTAAATGAGAAACAAAGCCAGGTAGAAACCTGTCTTGTCTAATAAATACAGGAGCGAGAAATGTGATCCTCTTTCTCTAGTGGTAACTTGGGGAAGCACCTGAAGTTCATGTTGAAAACAGGCAGATTGAATATAGAGAAGACTGGTCTGAAAGGCACAGCTCTTCAGATCAGCCTTGCTCTGTTACTTGAAATGAGCTGGTCAGTGCTCCAAACCTGGGTATTGTTGGTTTCCAGGTAAGCAAAGACAAGTTTCACAGTATGGCTTTAAATTGCCATACAGTACCTTGAGATTGTCATGAAATTGACTGTATTTAGATTAAAAGACCACTAGGAACACCTGCATTCAGAAGGAATGAATATGACAAGAATTAAATTTTAGCTACATTTTTATAATACATTAATTAAGAATTATTGCAGCAATTCTCATTTTTTTGTGGAAAAAATGGGACAAAGGTCTAAGGCAGGGCAGGAAAGCGAGCCATGTACAGCCAGGATACTGCAAAAGCAGCCACTTCATCAGACATATGGAGCATTACTTTTCTCTAAAGCTGCTCTAGAAGTTTGCTTACAACTTGTAGAACTTCTGCTTGTAATTAGAAACCAGCAAAATCTTTGTAAGCAGAGTGGTACAACAAATGTTACTTGTCCTAAACTACAATTCTGCAACTGCTTGCTTTGAGGGGAGATGTTTTCATCACAGTCTCTTTGCAAAACATCCTTCAGTCACCTAATGCCTAAAATATTTATGATTAACAACCCTCTCCCTTTAAAAAGCTTTCTTGTGTCAGGAATATACTACTAACTTGAGAAGAAAGCAATTCAATGAAGAGAAAGGCTTCTGAGCTTTCCTGTGCTGACTAGGAAGTACAGGAAATAAATATTGCTGAAATGTTAGAAAGAGTAACTCCAAGCTTTCTATTAAGAAAGATATAAACCACATAGCCAAGAAACAGATTTTCTGGAGTACTCAGCAAATTGTAGGATTTGTACATAGAAATTGTATTTCTTTAAAGAATTAGGATGATGACCTAATTACTTTGACATGCAATAATGCAGCAATTTAGGAACCATTTTTCAAAATCCACACTGTTGATGCCAGACTCCTACAAAGGGGTAGGAAAAGGCTTCTGCACCTGGTGACTTCTGTTCTTCACCAGTGCATGTCTGCACTTTCTCCTTAGAGACAGGGTTTCCTATCTGGCTGCTGATCTGCAAACTGAGAGAAGGAAGCTCATCCATCCAATCCCTCCTTGAGAAAATATAAAAGCAACAGGAAAAGATATAAAATAATTAAAATTTGAACAGATTCTCCCTTATTTTAATAAACACTTCCCCCCCCCTCATAATGGTATGTATAATAGACTAGAAAAAGAGGCAGAAAAGTGCTTATTTAGGCTCACCAATTTAACAGAGATGCTCTTTGAGAGATTCCTTACAGGAATTAGGGAACCTGCATCTTTCTGTTAAAATACCAGAAACCATAACATCTGTCAAAAGTCAACTGACAACTCCCTGCTTTTGGCAGCTTTTTTCCCATATCTAACTCAGTGTATCTTAGCAGGTGTTTTCTTCAAGCTCAGTGGTTTTTGAAAGTTTCAGGAAAAGACTCAAGTATTTTGTGAGAAAAATATACCACCTCCTACAAACATTTCTCAGGGCTTCCACAGGCTGAGAAGAATTTTTCCAAAACTTCTACCACAGCTGAAAGAGTTCTCTGCTGCTTTGCATCAAAGCCATAGAAAGACAAAGAGGGATTCCTGGCTTGGTAAAAAATGCCTAAGGATACAAGGAAAAGGGACAACAGAAAATTGAGAAGATGATGCCATGGAGAGTAAAGGGGCTCTGTAGCCAGGTACTTGGAGAGCAGATAGCAAAGACTAGTCACAGAACAGAGGTCTGTGCTGACAGAATCTGGGCTTTATTACATGGTCCCTGAACTCCCGCTGTCCTCACCTCTATCTCAGAAAATACCTATTACTTTTTTTATTCCCTAATAAATGGCAGTAGGATGACTCCTCATGCTGTCAACTGGATGATTCTGGATATGACTTGAAAAATATGAACTTTTATAATCATAACAACTAAAAGTGAAATAGGAATGTTTTTAAGTTTTCAAAACAGGAATAAAGGGCAAACCTGAAGTCCTTTTGTGCCTGCATGACTATAAAATGAGGTATAAAAGGTTTGCAAGAAAAACCTTACAACTTCTTAATTTAAAAAATCCCAACCAATGAAAATCCTCAAGAAAAATATCCAGATGCACTGCAAAACACCTCTCCTAAGTCAATTGCTAAATTTCCTTTCTGTGCTGTTAATGAGCATAAAGTACGGCTCTTAAAAAATTTCACCTCCTCTCTGGAGTCAGATGGAGAGGACCAGGAAAGGTCACTTCCCTCCAACACTCCATAAAAGGGAAAAGGGGAAATCAGAGCACAGGGACAGGGTACTTGGATAAAAAGGACCTTAGATAACGGGGTTGGCAACATCCAGTTGGCTGCATTTGTAATCTGTTCCTGCCATAGACAATCCTTTGCTGCAAAGCGTACTTTGGCACTGATGAGTGGCTGAATTCAGACCCTGCTAAGGAAAGAGAAAGCTCCCAAGCCACAGTGTCCTGCCAAAGCAGAAGAGGCATTTGGCGCAGAGGGGCGAGTGAAGCTGGTGATACGAGTGCCCTGTGCTCTTATCTGCTGAACCCGGCTTCTGCCTTGGTGATTACTGGGCCCTTCAAATGAGAAAGAGACAGGCAGCAAACACAAATCTGGGTAATAACTGAAAATGCAAAGAGGAAAGAGCAAATTAGTTCCTCCCAGTAGTTGTCTTGGGGGTAGGCCAGGGATACTTAGTCCAGGCAGGGCTAATGTTGGAGAAGAGTCAGAAATTTCTGACTAAGTTACTAGTCAGCTCCTCTTCCCTTCCTGTAGCGCATTCCAGCTGGCTCACCTTCACTGGCAGATGTAAAATATCTCTGGTCCACTTTGCAAGGGGACTGAGAGAACTGTAATATAAAGAATCAGCATAAAGCTACTTGAAGAGAAATCGACACTAAAGCAATAACTAGGCCACATTAACCCATGTGTCCTCTAAAACATGAAGGGTATGAACTAGCATTTAGAAACCAATCATGGGCTAGTTAGATGCAAAATGTTTCACTAATGTGAAAGCTAAAAGAGATGCTGTAATCTTTGATTACCCCTGAGGCCATAACAAACTCAGAAAGAAGCATATGAATTGCTGATTATTTTCTATGATGATAGAATCTGAGAAGTTGCTGGTAATGTTTTTGTGTAGACTGACAGGTCCCTGGCTGTACTACTTCAACTGAATATGAGTCATGTAGTGCTGCTCTCATTTCAGGACAAGGCAGAATATGCTGGAGTTTTGAGATTTCTTTTTTTGGGGAGTACACAACCTTTATATAGGGAGATTTGAAAGACAGTGATCATGAAGTGATCTTGATCTTGCAAGATAAATCCTGGCTTTCAGCCACTTTACCACATGCACTGTGATGTGATCACCAAGTATCCTTTCATCATTCAGTACACAAGATGGATGACATGAGGTAAAGAATCAGGGAGGTTTAGAGAAAGAATGGTACAGAAGGTAAAGCTGTGTGGTGGAAGCCAGCGAGTGTAAAATTCAAGATTGTTATAACAGACACACAGTGGGGACCACAGTAATCTTAACTTTGATTTCCACTGACTGTATAGTCACTATAGAGTTCCACTGACTTACATATTTTTAAATGTAATCAAGATGCAAGTTATTAAGGCATCTTTAGAGTTATTTTAGTGTGCAGAAAAAGAACTCTAAACAATACCTTCTAGTCTACATCCATCCCAAACTGGAAACACCAATTTGGGAAGTCCCTATAATGATGTTTCCCATTTTTTTATAAACAAGAACATTTTAAGTAATAATAATTGATAATTGGATTCAAGCTCTGCATTTCAGACAGAGGGGTATTGAGCAAGAGCATTTGGAACTTGATGCCAGGACAAACATGATGTCACCTTTGGATCCACTGCTGCAGCATTTCTGAGAGAGGGTTTGTCCTTCCATGCAGCAACTCAGGTTCAGACTCTGACAGTCTGATCACGCCTCTACTGTTCTGACAAAACTACTTGCTGCTGATATGAAAAGACCACGGAAGACAGCACCTATTCTGCAGTACCTCGTTGCTTGGAATCCTTCATCCTGCCCTTACAAGATCCCCTTCTGGCTGATCTCTTGAAACAAAAAAGCTTTATTCCCCTTACTGAGGAATAAAGATACATATCCAGTAAGTTAGTACAATCATTCCCCAAATAATTTTTCCTATATAATAAGTCCTAATGAAAAAAGACAAATTTAATTGGGGCATGAATTGACAATTACTATACATACACCCACAGCATATTTAGAACTATTAATGGTTTAAAGAGAAACAAAAGGGAGACAGTTTAAACTAAATCACAACCATTCCATCAAGAAAGTAAGATATGATTGGGGTAGGCATTTCTTTTACAAAATCAGGGTCTGCTCAGTGCTTCAGCTGGAAGTACCCCATGTGGAGAGAAGCTAGTGACCAGAACACTTCCGCAAAAAATCGGGAACACGAATGTTTTATCTGGAGAATCACAGATGTTTTCAGAACTGAAAACTGTCAAAGTTAACTAAATAAGAAAGGGTTTAGCCCAGATTTTAAATATGTTTCCATAAATAAAAGAAGTTCTTTTGGGAAAAAACTGTAGGGGGTGTATTCCTTTGAAGATGTTTGTAGTTAATACATTTTACCTTGTTTTTCTGCCCTGGTAGTCATTGTATTAGGCTCCCATGCAGAAACTTTTCTTTTTTAAGGGCACTGATGTTAAGTTAGAAACCACCTCCTGGCAAGGTTTAGAAAAATGTTTCTGTATCTCACAGCCATTGAAAATGCAGGTGGATCCAAAGAAGTTTTGTCTCAGACGGTTTTCTTTTGCCACCTTCAGTGAACGCACACAAGCACAACCAGCACCCTGGCAGGGTCCCCTGGGTCCTTCGCAAGGCGAAGAGATGGAGGGAAGGACACTGTCAGGTGCTACACCTGCAGTCTTTGACAAGTCCTCCTATGAATGAAGTGCATAGATTTCCTGATTGATCCATAAAGCAAATGATGGCTTTTTTGGCCCTTCTAATATTCACTTCCTGCATAAGATGAAAGACTGTGGCTCTTTGGATGACGCATGTGTTACAGAATCAACTGGATTTAGCTTCTATAACTCAAAATTATCTTCTGGAAAAATGTTTTAGACACTTTTACATACCATTGCCAGCACTTTAGAGCAAAGAAGAAAAAAAAAAGATTACATATACACAAATCTAGACATCTACATTTGCAAAGGTTGTGCTAAGTTAGAAATAAAGGAAGTACATGACAGCTGGCATTCATTGTGCCTGTCAGTGGATAATCATGAATGATTTAGTTTTCCAATGAGCTTTGAAGTCCATTGTGAAAGACTCTTAAGGAAAATCAATACCTACAAGATAAATGGCAAAGTCTGCAAATTAGAAATAGAGAACCTGAACCACTGTTTCTCAAAATAAAGAGTTTAAACATGCAATGTCTGTGGTGTATAGCAGCATGATTTTATATAATTATCAAGAATTCCAAGGGAGGAAGTAAACACCAAGTTGAAAATGTTTGCCAATTACCTCAGGTCTATTTTTTAATAAAACCTACAGAAGTTTGGAGAGGAATGACAGTTGTGAAGGATAAACACCCCAGGAATTAGGCAAATGGAAGGTAACCCAGATAAACATAAAAAAGGCAAAACCAGTATAAATGTCCAAATTAATCTGTCTCTAGAGGCTACTGAGACTCTGATATTCAGAAACACCACCAGAAAGCAAATAATGGTTGGTTGACTCTAAAACTACATCTCTGAAGAAAAGTTTCTCTGAGTCTTAATGAACAGTTCTGTGAAAAAGCTCACCTAGAAAACCTGTGCAACTGAAAATCAGACAAACCAGTAACAAATAAAATTCCTGAGAGTATTAGGAAGAGGATGGAAAATTAATATGAATGCATCATGCCTAGATATGGGAATGACACACTGCTTTCTTAATATGGTATTGAGTTTTGGGCCTGCTCTTTTAACGTACATGGATTTTTAAAATATTTTATATCTTTGTGCATATGCACATCCCCACATCTCCCTGATAAATGCACAATTTTCACATACATGTTTTGCAATGAATTAGTAATATTTGCTACTGATTTTATGTTGGGCTGCTGGAAGCTGGTTCCTAAGTTCCCTCACAACCACTCCACATCACTGCATGCTGTAGCACATGGCCTGCCAGCAAGGTGTATTGGCAAGGCATGAAGAAATATAATGCTGTTGCTGTTTTAATTTCAGACAGAAGGTTAGTTTGTGAAAGGCAACACTTGGCAGTGGTTGAGCTGGCTACTGTCTGGTGGTGGTGACACTGCTCCCCTTTCTGCCCCCCGCAGCCAAGGTGAGAAGTGCTACGTGCAGCAGTTTGGGTGACGGTCACCTACAAACACACTGTACCCGCTGACTGGGCAGAAGTGACCCTCAGCAGTTTCCTTCCTGTTCCCATTAGCTTAAACACTTAAGCTAATGATAAAGTGCAATGGCAAACAAGCATTTTGATACCACTCAGTGACTTTTTATGAGCTGATAAAGAAGCGAGAACTACGGAAGAGAGTATTTTTGTTATTGCTGCTCTGATAAACACGAAGAACCACAGAAGTATTATTTTGGCAATAATTATTTTTTTTTTAAAAAACCCCAAGATGCTTTACCATGAAGCAAAAATAACAGGTTCACATTTTTCACAATGGCTGGCTGTGCAGGTTTACCCTTTAGTGTTGAAATGATACAGAATTAACAATATCCTCAAGTTGCCTTCCTGGCTGTATTAGACTTAGCTTGATTCACAGCAGTGTAGGATCTGTCTTACCTGTCATACCTGTCTTTCCATTAGCTTTTCTTGTTTTCAGCGTATAGAAATACACATGTACAGACAAATGCTCCAAATCATTCTATCGCTTCTCGAATCTCTATCACAGCATAGGGTTGTTTTTTTCAATGTGCAAACACCACCTCAATAGACCAAGTTAAAAACCAACCAGCCCCATTCACAGTGAGAAGGCTGGACACCACTCCAAGCCTTTCATACAGGGCAAAAGCAACCACCATGGCACAGAAAAAAAGGGCTCCCTAGAACTGTGTAAGCAATGCACTGTTTTAAGGCAGCTTCAATACTGGATATTAGAACCAGATTGGAAAGCATATACTGAAACTAAATGTGGAAACACCTTTACTTACTGTGTTAAAATTTGGGAAGAATCCAACAGCAGAGCTGCTGTCCACAGGGAAGGACATAAAGGGTTTGATATCCAGGGAAGGCTGCATCATCAAGGTAGGTGTGCGCACAAGGGTGGGAAGTGTAGTAGTGCCTGCCAAGAGCAAACAAAACCAGGAATTCATGGTATTCTCCTTTCTGCAACACACACAGTACAGCTGACACAACTGCCAAGAAAAAAATTATACAGAGGAAGATGAAAAGGCTCTGTAGGAGTTAATATCATTAAAAGGAACCTATTTACACACAGTACAGATGAGGCAGAGCACTTCCCTATGGCCATGGATACTCAGATGCTGAAGAGAAGACATATGGTATATAAATCACACTGGCAGGTAGAATAAATCCTTTCTACAGCTGAAAAATTCTTCTTGTGCCAAAAAGGCCAGGATGGGTGCCCATGAAAGTCAGATGCTTTTGCAATTCACGGTTGCCTACTAGATCAGCCAGCACAGACAATATACGTATGCTGAAATCCAGAGGTTTTTTTCCAAATAGTGATCTGTGTGTTATTTTTTCCCTCTTCTGACTATCAGGTGCTACACAAACACCATTTCATCTAACATCTAAAAAATTGCCTTTTTTACGGTGCAAGACAAATATTAGAAAACAGCCAACAATTAAATAGCTAGCATATCAATGAACATGATTCTTTACATGCAATGCTAACTAGCATTTTCTAAATTGGAGCTCTCCAAACAAAAGCTTTCCAGAAATCTATATGCTGAATTCTTTTCTGTATACACTTAAAAATCATTGCCCAGCAAGATCCCAAAGGAATGGGCAGGCACAGATGTCCAAATATTCATTTTTAACTAGCTATCTGCCCTATTCACACATTAAGTGTGCCTAGTACGCAGCTCCCAGCCAGCTATGCCTATGGGAGTATTTTTTCCCTGAAATCATACAAAATAGATTTCAAATAAAATTTCCCTCACTGAAATACAAAGTGAAAATAAAAAAAAAAAAATCTCAGTGTCTCCTTCCCGGGTTCAATAAGTAATTCAATACCAACAGGAGCAGGCAGTGGAACACAAGTGTGCCACACCTCTAAAGGAGGGTGAGTCACTCTCTGTCTCTCCTACCTCTGTCACAGTTTCTGCATAATTACCTCCTTCTCCCACTCATCAGTGGCCAGCAGCCGGCAGCACAACAGGCCTCTTAGGAGCTTCTGTTGTCTCAAGCACAGCTTACACAGCACCTGAGCTTTTTCTCATGGAAGTCGTCTGAGCTTTTCTAACCCAGCCAGGAAGGGGATGGGCAGGAGGGAAGCGGAGGACTTGAGAGGGAGCTAAAAGGAAGGGGTTAGAAAAGTAAACAAGCAATTTTCCTTCTCCCATAAAATCAAACCATTTGTATCCACTTGCAAAATGCCAGGCAATGTATATGGGCTGCCTGAGTACCAGTCTCCCATTAAGGGATCTATCTCCCTTTCTGCCTGTTAAGGACACACAACCTGAAGGCAGAGTAGAGATTTTCCTCCTTTTCACTGTCCTGCCTCCACAGTCACAATTTCAAACCCATCTTATGGCATCCAAGAAGAAAGCTAAGTTCAGAAGCCAGATGGGGCTGCATGGGTTTTTTGGATGACCAAACACTTTTAACTAGCCCTGAGCTTGAATTTAGTTGATGCTGGAGAGACAGTAATTTTGATCCCAGCTGCAGCACAGTAAACATTATATTATGGTCTAGCAGAGGAATAGCACGCTGTAATCTATTCTCTGATTCTTCTATAGGAAAAGCATGATGACTGCAAAAAGATGGGTCAATGACAGCTATGGAGAGAGAACGTTTCATACAATCCCAACTGAGCTGCACAACTTGAAAGGAAATATATGCCTGAGAAACTTCCCCGAAATATTTTCTCCTGTCTTCTATCCCAATACTTTCATAAATGCCGGGTTTGCTCCTGCATAAGCCCATGAAACTAATTGACAGTTGTGCCTAATTAACTGTAAGTCAAAGCTTATTCAAGTGGAGTCACAAACGTCAAAAAGCTAAAGGCTAACACGCCTATAGTTTCTTATTTATATCCATAATGGAAAAGATGAATCAATAGGAAAGCAGTGTGTCAGAGAATTTATCCGAAGAAAGTATCTTCAACTGCAAAAATGATGATTATTTCTACTAGCTGGTACTGAAACAGTAGATTTACATAATTTGGATTTCAGAGTTGCATTCAAACAGGAACTATGTTGTATTCAATTACCTAAAGGGCCATCATCAATCTAACTTCTGCAAGTTTCTCTTTGAAGTTCATAAGCTATTAAAGATCTGTGAAGTTAAAGAAGACCTGTCCTCTCTTTACACAAACGTACTTCAATGAAGCTATGGTTACATATTTTAACTCAATTTTACAGAAAAAAATTATAACAGAATAGACTCAAATTGTGACTGACATTTGAAATCAAAGTTACTTTTCTGATGCTGTTCCTATTCAATGTACAGAAAGCATTTGGCATAAAATCTTTAAAAATTGAAAACTAATTAGCATCCTCCTGAAAAAATGTGCAACCTTCTTTGTACTCCTTGGGTGAGTACAGAATCTTTCATGTGAAAAAGACATCTGAAATCTCTCTGTAGTTTTGCAGTCCATGGTGTCTCTGCTGCCTGAGTAATTTATGACCAGGAGACTAGAATACATTTGGAGTCCAAACAGAACAGAAAACATACACAGCTACCAGAATGATCAGTGAAGGCATTAATCATAAAAAATTTGTTCATTCTGTTCGCCAATTTACTACTTCAACAATTGCCAGCCAAATATCAATAACCCTGTTGGACTGAAGTTTGGCTTTCAGATCCACTTCTGAAAGCCTCTGAAGGAATTATCAGGTAAAGGTGACCTAAATTACAAGTAGAAGCACTTCATGACAAAATCATCAAATCAAATGCAATAGGGCAGTTTTACACTGGCACTGCTCCCAGCGGTCAAATAGATTCTCACCACTACTCCAGCAAATCTGTATCCCAACCTGAACTAAGCAGGAATACTGGCACAAGAAAGACGTCACTGACAAGCTTCATTATCTTCATAAATTTAACAGATGTTTACCATTTAATTAGCATTTTAATGAAAAAGACAACTTACCATGTCAAACACGGATTGTTTTAAACTACCTGTAAATCTTTGGAATAAATATAACTGCCCTTTCTTGTAAAGGTATTTGCTTATTTCAGCTTCATTCATGTTAAACAGTGTTTTATAACTTCAATTTTGACTCCCACAGCAGGAGTTACCTTATGTACGGGGAACGCAAGCTGTGGACAGACTTTGCAAAAGGCACTGATCCTGACTGGTCCCTTTTACCCTTGTCTAAGAGGAGGAAAACAGGTTTTCACCTCATCAGATGACCCAAAATGCCTCATTTTATTAAAAGCTTTTCTTCCTCCTACCCATATTTATCTGAAAAAACAGGTCCCCTTGTAACAGGTGCTGCTCCTCTTTAGCCAGGTTCACATACACTGCAATGCACTGGGACAGTGATGTATCTACAGAAGTTAGGAAACGTTGTAATCTTTACCCAAATTTAATCCACCTCTAACAAATAAGGTGCAGTGGATTAAGCAGCACGAGTGGTATTTTTGGGGAGCAATGAGAAAGTGTTGAATCTGCCAGTCCTGTGGCAAGATGTGTCCCCAGGGCCAGTGAGGCAAGCTTTAGCCTGTTACAGCGAGGCGTTGAAGATTCTCTACCAACAAGCCCCTGCTTTTCCAGCTTCACAGAAAAAACAAAGAATTCAAGACTAGCACGACAGCAGTTTTGGCAGAGGGAATCACAGTTAACTTTGGCCACGGTAAACTGTCACTGCTCCTCTTCAAGTAAAAGTGGTTTCTTGCAAGTCACTACAGAAGTTCAGTCAAATCTCAAGCGCACAACTCCAACCTTTGTACCTCCTGAAAACTATTTGTGACATTATTACTTCTGTGATTTTCTCACCAACTGCTTTTCTTTGTCACTGAAAAACACGAAAAAAAGTGTAATGCCTGCTCATTAGTTCCTCAGATTTGGGTGATTATTAGACCATTATACAAAAAACCCAATTCCATCGCAAAACGTACTCATATAAAACACATTTTGTGAATTATTTCAGCTTACTCAAAGAAATTAATTATGTTCCAGACTTGAAAGCATTCTCTTCCAACATCTTCATTAAAGGCAACTATAGAGAAATCTCAAGGCATACTCAAGTCTCTCCCTTTTTCCTATTACCTAAAGATGTTACTACAGTATTTTAATCCTCCCATCCAAGGAAGCAATCCATACTCAGAGCAAGAGCAATGGAAGAGTAACTGGAGCACTGTCAGGACAGAATAAAAGTATTTGGGTGACAAATTTCTGTGCACCAGACAATCTACACCCACCTCAGATTGCACATGGTTGCATTTGTTTTAACTTGTGCCATTGACAGTATCTGGGAAAATTCCAAAGGGACATGGAGATATTCACACCCACCTTATGTGAGTGCATTAATGTACTTATGTGCATTACACCGACAGTTTTCAGTTGTGGACAGGCTGTGCTGCCTTTTTCATCCCTGAATTGTCTGACCATTTTCAGCCATGAGGAACCTTTACTATCTACAGTAATGCTGAGTAGTCGTATCCGGCCCCAGAACAGTAGCGATGTAGCTGGCGTGATGGATCAGTTCTGGGCTTTCTCCTCCCTTCACCTTTTTAGAACTGTGGTTTTGAGACAGTGCTTGAGCCAACAGTACCCCTTTGAGGGTGGATGACAAATTGCTCCTTTCATTTTGCCCACAGTGGCTGAATTATGGACTGCAGCCAGAGTGTGCAGGGCCACCCTGTCTCTAGACCTCACACTGTCATCTCCGTTCACAGCATTTTCCTTCTGAGCTCCAGAAGGTGGAAGCAGCTCCCTGGAAGGATTCTGAGACAATTCTGCATGTGTTCACCTATGAGCTTTTTCTGGGACTCTACAGTGTCAGCACAGTTTATTATTTTGTCAGTGGAAGTTTTCAACATTTTCAGAAATATTTACCTCCACATGGCTCAAAAATCCAGTTTTATAAACAAGTTAGAGCCAGAGGCAGTACCTAGGGCTTTCATACTGAATAAAAATCTCTTCAGCTCTATTGCCTATGACTCAGAAAAAAAGCCCAAAAAAACCCCACCTCTGCTAAAAACCCCCAATTTACACAAGACTTTCCTACGTTTGTTTATATGCAACTTTATGGAAAGATATGCAGAAAAAATTACGTTTATTAAAATCCCTCCACCTAATTACATGACAAAAGATTCATCATTTTCTTCCCTTTTATCTGATGCCCCCATTGCATCATGCCTCAGATCTGCTTCCACCACAATTTCTTCCCCATACATGACAGGTAAAAACCAATCACTTACAAGTCACTACATTTGGTTGTTTGGGTGTTTATAAGACACTAGCCCTTGATATTTCAAAATGCTTAGTATTAGTCATTTTTCCTTTTCAGTATGATCAGTTTAGAGGACTTAAAAATTTTCTAATTTTGTTTGTTTACTTACAGCTATACATGGGCATTAGAGGATGTCATCTGTTTCTGTTTATGCCTAAGATAAACTCATAAAAACAAGTTAAGTACAAGTAAAATAATTCTGAGTTTCTGAACAGCAGGTGTTGATATCAAAATGCTTGAGGAAAAATCTATTCTAGAAGTATCCCATTAATAATACTCCTGAAGGTGAATATTGCCACATGCAGGCCCTCTTATATTAAAAAGGTCAGTAAATACAGAATTTAAATATTCCTTTTTCACATTTCACTCAGCAGACCAAACATTTCTTTCTTATAGTATGGTATTATGAGAAATGAGACCTACAACACCTATATGGATTCCACTCTGTCGAAAGAAGTCATGGAGAGATAAGACCATTACTTCAACAAATTTTCCGAAATTAATGTGATGTTAAGAGATAACTCACTATCCAGGCAACTTATTTTTACAAGTAACTTGAAGCAGAAGCCCACAATATATGTGACACGGCACAGCCCCTAGCTGACAATAGGAAAAATGCTAACAAGTTTTCTGCCCCCTGGGCACCACACCAACTAAAACACTAATGAATGAGGATCCAGCTCCTTTGGGAGTTGACATGATTAGCATCAGAGCTAATCACATCTTTTAAAACCTAGAGAGTGCAGTGTATTCATATCTCCTAAACATTATTCAGCTATCAATGGAACAGTCATTGGCTTACTAATGACTTTAAAAGCCACGAACTCTGCGCACCCATCCACATCTGGCAAATAAAACCAGGTAAATCCTCAAAAGAGGTGCTGTTTTGTTTTTTTAGGAGACACAAGGAAAGGCAGCAAGAACTGGTGTAGAAATCATGGCTACTCAACAGCACTAAAGAAGAACCCTTCCATGGAACACTCATAAGGCAAGTGTTAAGAAAGCGCTGGTCCAGGTCCAGCCTTCCATAGCAACATATGGATACAAAATGGTATGCCAAATATTCTGCACTCCATTTGGAGTTTATTTTTTCAGTAGATGTTTCAGCAAAGCCAGAGGCATTTGATGCAACTTCACTGCGATGCACAAATTATCTATATATTGTGCAGTTTAAGCTCGTCATGCTCAAGAATGACTTACCTACAAAACATGTCAGATTATGAAAATAATTCTCTCCCTAAAAATTAAGATATGATTTCCAGTATGCTTGAGCATGAAGTTAGTATGTCCATTATTATCCATATAGAAATGAATGGTCTGTGAAGGTGTACTATCAGAATTCCATATTCTCCTTTTGTATAAAATCGGATACCTTGAAATCGGGCATTTCTATCTTTCAAATACATGTAGGCTTCCAGCAACTAGGTCAATACCAAAAATAAATTTAAATCTGGTGCTGCTGAAACAAATGGAAGCTCTGGCATTTAGTCAATCCAAAAAGTTAACTGTCACTTACTTACCTAATACTGATAATTATATACAACTCATTTAGAAAAATTGTATAGCTCTATATTGCATATCATTTCATGTAAGAATTCTATAACTAAAAACAAACCTTACAAGTAAGCATATCTTCATTGGATCACATCCTTCCTCACTGAAATATTAGGTAGTTATTTGGAATTACTTTGACTTCAATTAATTGTTAATATTCCTTTGCCTATCTAATTGTTCTCCATTTCCAATGCCTTATGATTGAAGGATGGTCATTAAAGAGTAGACTATAGATCATAAATATTATGCATATACTTGATAGGAAGACAATAACAAAAAAACTGATACTGAAAATTTCTGTTATGATAATATGAATATTCAAAAAAACTGTGTCAATACTTGTGGCCTTAATCTCTACATTTAGTATATCAAAATCATGTACATGAATAAATAATGATGTCTGCTGGGGAGAGAGGGACTGAGGAGGGGGAAGATAGAGACAAAACAATAGGAAACTGGAATTTCAGTATTTTAGAGACAAATACATTAGAAAATTAATCAAAAAAATCTTATTATTCTTGCAGTTGCACTGCCTTTCTAATAGTTTTCAATAACAACAGGAATCCCCACAGGACTTTTATGGAAGATACCAGAACAGATGGAGGGGGAAGTGAAGTCCAATAATTAGAAGTGGAACAGATTATCTTGCGTTTTCCTTAAATAACTGTGTTACAATTGCCTGATCATAACTTCAGGAAGAGCTCTGTTCTTCCTGGATTTGGAGGATGTGTGACTCACGCTCCTGTCCCCTCTCTCATGCAGATGTCACTCCGTGTTCCTGTGGCTCAGGACTTGCACACCTGCACAGCAAACAGCTGAGACTTCACAGCAGTTGTGCTTCACTGTTCCACACTTTTTTTCTCAGTTTTTACATTCCCAAGCCAAGCGAACGCCACAAGCACTCTACTGCTATCAAAGCATGTTAGCACTGGCTCCTTGTCAAGTCTAAGCAATTAAATAAATTACAAAACATCCTTTACTATATTTAGAAGAAACATGCTGGCTGGAGTACAACTGCAATTTGCTATTATCCATCGATACCGTGGAAATATTTGCCATTAGTTTCTTAAAAGAGATAATTCTCTAGACTTCTAAAGCAACCCAGACTATTTGTTTGACTGGAAAACAGAGTGCCATGTCAAGTTGGATTTTATTCTAATAAAACAGTAACAACTATTAACAAATGCAATGCTCTGGCCTGCACTGAGGTCAGCTGGAGCTTTGCAGTCTATCCCTATTTCTTTTTTCTCAGAATCTCCTGGCTGGCTCAAGTTTCTCCCTCTGGTCTCCACAGACTCAGTGAGACTGAACATTACCCCCTCCTCTGTTCTTATCTGCTTCTAGGAAACATTGCTTTGGACTTGTTTTCACTTTGAAGTTTCCAAGTATAAAAGAAGAAAACAGCTGCATCTTTTTTAGCTCTTTATTCTCCTGCCATCTGGACTAATGGAGATCTTTCTGAAATCCCTAGGATCCTTTTTCTTGATTTATTTAAACCAGCCCCCACCCTTGCCTTTTGTACTGTCCCAACCCAAATGCAGTGAGAGAAGGTATTTGCTTTTCTGCTGTCACCCTTAACTGGAAACAGACCAGGTAATACCTACTGAAGTCACAATCTTGTCCAAAGAGTGGTGCAGCTTCTGAAACAGCCTCCCATTTTCTAACTCAGTGCATATTCTTTGGTGCTGGGCATCAAGCCTGTAATTGTCCCAGGATTAAGCACTGCACTCCCTTCCCTTATGGTTCAGGAAACACAAGTTTTCTTACAAACTGAAGCCTCCCTGACAAAGAACAGGAGCAAAAAAGCCCAATATATATTACATTGAAAGTTTCATAATTTGAAGGAAAGCACTTGAATGCAGTTAGTTTTTTAGAGTCTGTTATCTCTTCAACTCTCATATAACCTAATGTTGCTCAAAATCCAACTCTTACCCATGATTCTGGCACCACTGAGGCCATCATCTAACCTTCAGTGATCCTCAGCACAGACTTTCTTTCAGGAGGTACTGAGCTGCTATCCACAAAAACCAAACAAGTCTGTCACCGGGAACGCTGCTGGGTGATTCATTTGTTATTTGTTGGACAAACAGATTGAGGTTTGCAGCTGGTTTCTTGCTCCTTATTCCACTTCAGTATGCCAGCCCACCAGCTCAGCAGTGCTGTGTACTAAGGTAGGAGGGACTAGACACATACACCCCCACAGATCTGTCTAGTCCCTTAACCACATTAGACAATTTCCAACTCTCTTGAAAGTCATCATAGCTCAGAGAATTTCATGCCTTGTTTGCTTTTCCCACATAATACACTATCTCCTCTAGAAAATATAGTTATCCAAGTTGCTTCTTGTTTTATTTTTAAAGTTTTTCAATTTGTATTGCTCCCTACATATCCTTCAGATAAAAGATTGCAGGAAGAACTGATTTAGGTTATTCAAAGAGGTCTCTTGAAAATACTGGCAATGGAAACCCAGGTCTCCACCAAATTAAGTCTGTTTTCCTTCCAATTATAATTTTCAAATCTTCAGAATTTTCAAAAGACGTTTGTACATTCAGTCCAGCCCTTTTCTATCCAAACCATCACAATCCCAGTCACAATCTTCCCCTTACTTGCCATCATTTCCATAGCTAGGCACATGCTTTTAGAAGAACCACTATCTTTCTGTTTAGAAATAAAAAAACAATGATAGAGGGAAGAAAGGCAGATTTAAAAACCTTCACAATATTGTCCATGTAGTCTACACGTGTTCCACATTGAATTTAACAGCTCTGCAGCATAGGGCATGCAGCATACGAGCACCTGTCCAAAAGAGACCAAACATGTACAGGTTTGTTCTACCAGCTGACCCTTACTAAAGCAACAAGAACATCTTCATAGGACTTCCTGGAGGATTCCAGCTTCCTCCTAATCAGATGCCATACTACATCTAGTTCTTTTCAGAGCCCACACTCCTGAACAGCCACAGCAAGGGACAAGTCAGAGCTCCAGCTTTACAAGTTACCAGTGCATCCTGCAGCACCATAAAAGAAATGCAGAGACCTCACCCCACACATGAGTGTAGGAGCCAGACTTAGCACTTATCTCATCTAAAAATACAAAGAAAGGTACTTGAACCTGCCTGTGGGAAGAGCACAAGAGTTGCATTCTTTTTTTTCTAGCTTTCTAAAGTTCTTTAGGCCATTTACAAAAGGAAGTCAGATACAACAAGTTTAGAATATTGCCTTACAATATTCAGAAGCTTCATACGGTTTTGCTATGACCACACAATCATGAATGATTTTAGCAAACCAAAGGGCTTAATAAATCACAGACCATGTAGTTCCTTAAAGGCTTCCTACTATTAGTCAGTGCCATGATGCTTACTTAAGTCACTAAGAGTATAATCCACCGCCTCTGCAGCACTTAAACATATACACATGCACATATGCACAGCTTAAGGCTCAGATGTAAATAATAATTTCATTTCAACATGGTGCTTTTGTGACTTTGGGTGCTGTGAAACAACGAGGAGCTGTCAAGCCTGAACAAACCTGGGCTGTTGTAATTGTGTGTTAACTTTGATGGTCTGTGAGAAGAGCACACCATGTGTCTGAAGTGTGCCCCTGATTCTTGGGGCTGTCCTGTGCAGGGGCAGGAGTTGGACTTTGCTCCCTGTGGGTCCCCTTCCTTCTCAGAATAATCTGTGATTTTGTGATTATATGAGTTTTTGCAACTTGACCGCAGAGGGAGGGCAGCCTGCTATTCGACATTAAAATATAACCTAAAAGACTGATAAACTGAATTTCAGGGACATTTTCCCTGCTATACTTCTTAGAATTAAACTTAAAAGGGTTACTAGCTAGCTGTCTGCTACAGAATTGCATTTTAAATAACTTCTGGGGGAAAAAGGAAACAGAAAAAAAAGAAAAGAAGTGGTGTCTGAATTTTTTAAAGAGTTCATGAAAGGGGACCTCAGAGCACAGGGTTACAGACAGCATGGGGTCATGGCATTCAGAAGATCAAAGTCCACAAATCCTGTCTCTCTTGAATTAAGGTGCACTGCTTTACTTATTCTCAAAGTCAGCACTGATGAATAAGTAAGAACTTGAAAACTTACAAAACTATAATATATGCTACCTACCCTCTATTATACAGGGAGAATGAAGACAATAGATTTCAAATTGACAGATCTGCTAGCACAGACCACCACATTTGGTGAGTTTTTTTGTGATGTTACTGAATTTTCATTAAACACTGTATCTGACTAAAAACCCTTTTCTGCTTTGGGGTGCAGCAGCGCTCCAGCCCTGCCATGGCTGGTACATAAAGACTTTCGGTGCTGCTATGTTTTCAAAGAATGCATGACATGAACTTTGACTATTCTATCCTCAGCTTACCTTCAGAAAGAGAGAAGAAAAAAAAACAAAAAAAGAAAAGAAGCATATAACAAAATGTTTCTGTTAAAATTAAATTGAGATTGGACCAAAAAGAATTTTTTTTACCAAAATATTTGAACTTTTAATAGGGTTTCAGCTGGTATAAGCCTTTGAAAAAAAGGCTTCTTTTTTCTTCTAGTTTAGTAGAGACTAATTAAGATCACTTTAATATTATTCATTTCACAAATTAAATGTAATTAATCAAACATTATGCTGAAAATAAAGACAAAAAGAAGTGTGAAAGCATTTTTAAGAAATGTGCCATACAGCCTGCATCTACTTTCCATCACGACACCAGAGCAGGCTGGTTGGCCTCACTGCCCCTCTGGTCCTAACACTCCCCTTGAGCCAGCACAGGGAATCAGACCAATTGTAGACAAACACAAACCAACAAAAGAGAAATTTGCCTTCAAGCAGACCAGTGAGCTGGTTGAGCTGAAGCCATGGTTGTGAAACAGAGAGTACCAAGATGAGGGCAGGGGAAAAGAAAAATTTTGTGAGCACTGATGCATCTTACTGGCATCCAGACTCATCGGAACTAGCCCTCATCTTTCCTGCAGCGTAACAGTCATATTTCATGCCTGCTACACTGTGTTTCTGGTTATTTCTCTCTCTTATGGTATCTGTTTAAGTTGACAACACGGCAGTGTTAACTCAAGTTCACCTTATGAACACAGCAATCCAGTCCTGCATTCACAGAACAGTGATTCCTCGTTGTGTGCTGTATTGGTTGTTACTCAGCTCGATTTCCTTCATATACTTTGGCATAATTCATTTTTCCTTTTCTTCAAAGGGAAGATAACCTATTAGTTCTTAAAGTTAGTCTTTTCATTCCTCTCTTTTAAAATTCCTGTGACCCCATCAGCTCTCTCTCTGCTCTGGAACCTCCTTACAAGTACCACAGATCTGTATTTTCATCCATGCAAGTGTCCTGGTGGCCTGCCTGTCAGAGCCAGTGCTTTGAAGGTTCTGGTTCATCGAGACACTCTGACCTCTTCTTACAGCTTTTTAAATTTATATTCATGACTGTCAAATGAACACAATTGATCTTTCTAACACAAACTGATTAAAAACCAGTGCCATGCAACCCAAACTTCTTGGTCTTATCTGACTTTCACTATAACAATCCACCTTTTAACTTGGTATTCTGTAAGTATAGTAAGTGCACTTAGAGAAAGATTTCTTTAAGTTTGGTGTTTATTTCAGTCTCACTTTACTTTCTATTTTTTTCCCTACAGATTCATGTTGCTCTTTCTTCACCATTCTTAGCAATTTAAACCCCTTTCCATTTCCAACCTCTACATACAGCTCTTGTGCTTGAGTCTGTAGGAATTTTATAGTTTAGCCAAATTATTCTTGCCACATTTCCTAACTTGCCTCTGCCATGAGACAGTTTGCAGCTGTATTCTTACTAGGATTTCTTTAGAAGAACTTTCAAACCCTTACAGTATGCTTGATAAAAAGAAATATCCCGATAAAGATATCTTAGAGAAAAAAACTACTCAATCCTCTTTTCAGAATTGCTTTCACTACTGGTTGGTTGATGTATTATCATATAGCAACATTTTGCTGCATAACTTAAAAACCTGGCAAGATGGCTATTCTGCCTTTTTTTTTCTACTAAAAAGCAACTCCCCCTTAGTTCTAATAAATAATGCTTTGCCCTATCTTGGAAATAAGTGTAAGATTTCATTCTAATTTGAAAAGCAACATTCAATACTTCATATTCAGTATCCTAAATGCTAGTTTAGAGATTAATCTAAGCAGCATAAAGACTCCAGCTTGCCTCCTGGAACAGGTAGGGTATTTCCCTTTCACTCCTAAATCCCTGGTTATATACTGTGGTAAATAATTGAGCCTATAATTCTGAGTAGTGAGAAAGAAGCAATGAGCCCTTCCCTTTTTTTCCCTCCCCATTCTGATGCCTGATTTAAGAATGTGGTTAAATTCCCAATCACTAGGCTTTAAATTCATATTTAAACATTTTTATTAATTCTCTCAAGAGTACCACACATCTTTAACCTCACTTCATACTTTGTGATTGGCAAGACTGAAGAGAGGATTTTCTGACTGAAAGGCAGTGCACATTTCACAGAAAGAATATGGTCTGAAATATGAATTTATATTTCTAAAATATTCAAAACTTAATGAGAGTTGAAACTATATAACTCAAAGGGTGTTTTGGTTTTGTGAAGTGGAAAAAAATGGCAAAAAGCACAAAGGAGGAAAAATGCTGCTATTGCCTACGCATGGCTTCGACCCCCAGTGATGTTTCTAGTAGCTGTAATGCCATTCCCAGAAAAAGGGAGAGCAAAAACACTGAAATGCAACCCAGGTTCTTCGGAGAGAATTATTCATGTAAGATTTTGAAGTCACAGTTGAAGGCATTTGATGTGTATACGTTTAAAAACAAAGAAATTCTTAAAACACTTGATAATATACATCTGCTTTTCCCTTTTAATTGCCTATATTTACAAAACCAAGAGAAACAAGATTGCTTTTATAACGTAAGACCTGGAGCTATCATGTGTGATGTACAAAACTCTGGCAAATAATTCAAACATGGAACTGTTACTCTGGTGCAAATCTGTCATCATTCCTTTTAAATCCAGAGAATCACCAGGATTAGCAAAGGTACAAGTGTGAAATTTGGCTGAATAACTTCAGCAGGAGGAGCTCTGTGTAGAAGCAGCAGCTGGCAGGTCAGACACTACAGTGAACCTTTCCCAGTGCAAAGCAATAGCAAGACAAGGTACCAAAGTTATTTGTTATCAGTTTCATGTAGGCAGTTTGACACTACACCCACAGAAACTGCCACATGCTCTTTGCTGACTAATACTTCTCAAACTCTACACAGAGGAACCCAGTGAGGACATGAAACGTGCCAACACTGTGAAAGAGGTGACAACACTGGGAAAGAGGTGAACAACTGACATGCCACAGAGCAGCACTTGTAGAAGGAACCCAGCAAGGGCATCATGCAGAATGACTTGGAGTGCAGGGAGAGCATCACAGCTCACCCACTCCTCTATCTATTGCCACATCTATTGGACTCTCCCTCCATTTCCGTGCAGTTGTCTGAATTATAACATCTTACATAAATATCTGCTACAGCAGCACGTTAAATCTGCAAGAGAAGGTTGCAAAGAGCGGGATGAAACACTGGCTCCTTAGTTAAGGTCAAGGCTGGTATGTTTCTGTGGATGCACCAGATATAGTTTCAGAGTTCATCACGCATTCCAGAATGGGTTTAAAATATGCCATGTATATCCCTAACAGATACAGCCCTTGAGAGTGAAACCATACCCCAGAATACACTCAGTGCCACATAACCTACGGATTCTGACCAAAGTCCCTAATTCAGGAGCTGGAGCTCCTTAAGCAGGTGATCAAGTAGGCAGCTCTGAACTTGCATTTTGCTGTTTCAATTCAATCACCTACAGAAGGAACCCACATTTTTTAACACAATTGAGGAAAAGCATAAGTGATCTCCCTCCACCTCCACTGGTGGTACCTACACCCTTGTAATTTGTGTCCTTTCTCCAGAATTTTCAAAACAGTTCTGTGGAACTATTTGACTGGAGTCTGGGTGAAATTCCTCAATTACTACAGTATATGTCTATCAGCAGAAAGAAGCATTAATTTGCTTTTATGCACTTCAATGAGGAAAATGCATAATGACCCTAGTTAGTTTCAAAGAAAAAGATTCTTAGGCATTTGAAAAAGTGTAGTCAGAGTGGAAGAAATAGAAGAATAGGTCCATTTGCCAATAGGAGAATGTTTAGATTTATGAGAAAAATGTAAGTTATTCTAAATATACCTCAAAGATGCAATATGCATCAAGTTTTGGTGGTTTGGGGCTTTGTTTTCTTTGGTTTGTTTTTTAATTTAAGGTCCATTTCACCATCTTTGCAAAGACAGTCTTTAATCCTACAGTTTTCTGCCAACACAGAAATTCAGGCTTGTATAACACCTTTTCCCTAGGACATGAAATTCAAACATTTTCTATTAAACACTTTCAAAAGTTATACCAAAAAAAAAAAAGTCATGGAAAGTGAAATTTAATCATCAGATATGTTTTCTATTATAAAAGAACAGAAATGCATGCCACATATTTTAAATGCTTATGGAATACACATTTGAATTATGGGATACACACGAATCGAATACCATGACTGATGCCTGAACTGGAAAAAGAAAAAGAAAAAAGATAGGTATGTCCTTAGACAGCGCCAGAGCCAGAATGCAAAACAGCCATAAATATTTTCTTTTTTTCCCCCAGATTTAACAGCATTGTTTGCAGCAAAGGACTTGAGAAGAGCAATCATTCAACATTAAAAAAAAGAGGAAATATGTGTCTCCATCATGAACTGAGAAACAGTCATACTGTGACATGAGTGCTCACTTTCAGCAAAGTATGTAATTCTTGGGATCCATGATGAAGGATAGGAAAAATTAACTTAAAATGGGAATTAGAAGAAATCGTAAGAGCAACTGGATTCCAGTGTGGCAAGCATTAGAAAACTTCAGCTGACTTTGAGATTTCAAACTTTGGTGCCTACAAGAACAGCGGTTTGAACATGACAAGCATTGCCCAGTACTTCTATTTCTGTACATACATGTTCAAATATAACAGTGGAGAAAATCTGTAAATCAGTCTAAAACCACCCAGTCTTCATATGCTTGGCTACGTATAGATTGATAAATCACTCTATCAGGCAGTGGTGCAGAGTTAAAAATACTTAGACAAAAAAACTACAGAAAATAAAAATATCTGGACATTTTGTCTGAAAAATCTTTAGTGCCCTTGGTCATGCAGTGAGAAATATAAGAAAAAGGTATAAATAGTAAAAACGTTTGATGTGCTTCCAAATAATATTTGAGTTAAAAGAGCAAGGGATTGACCTGCCAGAGTAGCAATTAAGGTGACGGAAGAAAAAGCCTAGTAGCAGTCTAATAACCTAGCCACAGCAGGAAGGACAAAGCTCAAACTATCCATGTATCCTTTACATGAAGGAAGGGCTCATAAGTCCATCTCTGATAAAGTTTATTGTGCTGAGCAGCAGGTACCTTTTAACTGGAAAAGGATTTACAAATTGAAAAGAGACTGAGGTACAGCAAGCTCTGGGAAGTCTAGAAAACACAAAAAGTTAAATATGGACACCCTTGGAACAATACACAACAGATGAAGAGGCTAGAGGGTACAGTATTTAAAAGACTTCTGAGGTGAAGAATTCGGAAAGGTTTTGGAGAATAGAGAGAACTGAAATAAAAAGATGTAAGTGAGAAAAACAGGTCTGAACATCACAGAAAGCTTCTTGACATCAAGATTATTCTGAGAGATAGTTAATGTTCATGGCGGCAGCCTTTTTTAGCTGAACCAAAGTGCGGAAATAATCTCCTAAGAGATTTGAGATTCTCAACAGCACATGCATTTGTATCAAGACTGAATAAAACAGTGCTGTAGGTACAAGAGAAGCAATTCCCCACTGGCAATGAGAGGATTAGATGACCAGCAATGGGTACCATGATTGCAGCTGTTAAAGACAATTTGCAATAAGGTATTGATAGTCAGTGTTAAACTTTTATTTTATGAAGTACAAGCATGGCATTGCTTCATTTCAAGGATGCTATGTCTTTCAGAAAGTTTTATCATGAGTTTTGATCAAGAGATCAATAAAACAAAATAGAAGAAAACAAAACCACAAGCATATGTTACCAGCTAACATCAATGATTACTCCAATGCAATGTATTTTATCGGGTCCATTTTACAGCAACACGTGGGTCCTTCCTCCACAGAGTTGTCAAAAGCTTAACATTGTAACACAGAAATAGATAGAAATAGCTCTGTATTTCTCTGTATAGAGAAGTAAAAATGCTTTAGCTTAAGAAACAAGAACACTTATTTCTGCTTCAAATTTACATTTTTACTTTCTGATGGTACTTGCAGTCTTTTTTACTTAAAGTACAGAAGACAATATAAACACTAACAGTGTCACTCTGGAATTATGTACTTATTCCTCTGGAGAAGTAAAGCAGGAAAACTTCTACACTTCTGTCAAACCTGGTTGTTGACAACTGAACAATTTAGTAGTTCTCACTACAGGAGCAGTTGCAAATTCTGGGAAAAGAAGGTTGCTAAGATTCCCTCTCACTCTGCAAGTGGAATTTTCCACTTTATATAAATACTATTTTTGTCAAAGCAATTTGTACAGAGTCATACTACCACCGCACATGAAATGGAAAGTTCCGCAGCTGCAATGAGACTGGGAGCTTTTGTTCATGGAACACTTTTATTTTCATATGAAGGACAAACATGCGTCATAGTCAAAAGCAGCACTGCTTATCTTCACCGTAAATACAAGATTTACAATTTTATTCCTAAATATCAGTTGGATCTGATTTTAAATGCTAATTTTTCATAATGCATTCCTAGTAAAGTTCATGATAAAACACCCTGAGCACAGCTGCTAGCTGCCATGTCCCTTACAGCTACTGTAAAAATTAGCTTGCATGCAAAGCACTGTGAGCTGAATCAGCAAAAAGCAGAAAAGAGCTCTCATTTAGGGACATTAGGATTTGTGCAAGTGGCAACCAAGCAAGATATCTATCAAAGAAGTTATATTTACTCTCTCTAGAGTGATGGCAACTTTCAGCTATTATTACTGCATATCAAAGCATTTTGATTAAAATCTGATCATTGAATCATGGAAAGTAAGGCTAGACTATCTAAAGTCATCCAATCCATCTACATGAAATAAAAAAAGAATGCTACCTTAAATCTACAATGTCAAACACATGTTATTTGAAAATCACTTAACTATAAATAGCACTCAGAACAGTGGGAAAAAAGTACAGGTAAGTGAAAAGCTGGCAGGAGAAGAGGAAAAAAGTGAGTGCTACTGGCTCCATGGAATTTGGTCTATTTTCTATACATGTGTATATCTCAAAAAAAATAATATCTTTTAACAGATCTATTGACAAGAAGCTCAAAAATCCCTAACACATGACACAATTAAAGGAATTGTCTGGAAGATTATGTGATATTTGCAGAATAAATAGAAAATAATGACAAGTGTCAGGATCTTGCTCATAGTCTGGAACTTTGATTACTTAACTGAAAATATAGAGGAAGATAATTAAATCATAGTTGCTAATTATGCAGAATAATTGATGGAATTATAACAATTGCTTAGGCATTTCAAGGTTCGTCCTTCAGCAGCAACTAGATGTTCAAAGAACTGTTCTGTCTAATACTGTTAAGAGCAATATAGACATATCGACCACCTTTCCCTGAAGGTCTGGAATCCCACTGCTCCACGTTTTGCTTATGCTGGAAAAGCTAGAGTTACAAAGGTATAAATGTGTATTTGGCTTGCAAAGTAAATTGTCACTGGTGATAAATCACAGCAAAAAACACAACTACATGCAACTTTCAGTTTTCAGAAGAGTTTATAGGGCTGGACTTAAGGACAATAATAGCTTTGCTTATAGATTGAACAACTTACAGAATCAGTGAGATTTAACACATACAACATGTCAAAAGAGAAATGCTCCCCAAAAGATTCAAGCAAAGGGAAGAGGACTAAAATGGGATATAAAATTTCACTGATCAAGTCAGCAGATTTGATTTCTCAGAATCAAGCCTGAGTGGATACTGACTTAAGCAGGCACTGCTCAGTTTGAGGCCGGCCAAAGTTACCTGGTGGCCTTCAGTTCCTATGCCAGACATACATTTGGCACCTTTACATACATAGCTGTCCTTCTCAGGAGAGCAAATAGGTACAGAGAAACCTCCAGTACCTGCATTACAACCACTGTGCTACAAGGAGCCTGTCAGTCTCAAGAGCTGCTGTTATCCTGTCTCTCATAAAAAAAAAGTTCATTTCAATAAGTGCCCTGGCAACTACAGACCCCTACTTCCAGTGACCCGTATCAATTAATCTCATCAAGAACGTTTGCCCAAACTTATTTCACTCTTAAATAGATTCCCACCATCCTCTCATCTTGTACTGCTTTACAGATAGTTGAATGTATGAGAAAAATGAATGAGTAGGTTAAAAGTAAAAATTACCAAACTCATGACACTTGTGAATTTCTCTGCAGTGCTTTTCAGCTGACAGGCAAACACAAACAGTTTTCTTAGTTGCTGACATCACAGTGATGTGCTGACAGCAGAATTGGTAGAATATGCAGGGTGCCTTACTCTTCCCATGTCAGTGTTATCTCTCCTCAGCACCACGTGCCCACGGTTGTTGGTCGCTCTCACAGCAAAGCACGAGACCTTGCCTTGAGGGTCCCCACCCCACCCGTGGTGGCCTGCTGTCCTGAGAGCCTGCTCCCGTAAACCATTCCACTTTTCATCACTGCAGCTTCACACAAAGTTCAAGCCGTGATCTGGAAGAGATCCCTTGCAGAGAGCCACATCAGTGCTGACTACAAAGACAACTTTCTTAAGTGGTCCATGTTTTGAAAGATATGTATTTGTATAAACTTTAAAAATACAGGAGAAAATAAGCAAGACAAAAATTTCATTAGTTCATTCAAACTAATACTGAACTTTTCACAAGACCATTAGGGAACTGTTAACACCAAGTAATAAATAGCTTGTAACAATGCTCTCCTTTGAAATGTTCCAGCGTTAACCACAACAGTGACTGCATTGCTCCCTTAGGCTGATCCTGATCNAAAAAAAAAAAAAAATCTGTAAGATCTCAGCTTTAAGTTTTGTCAGACAACACACTGACATATGAAAGGTTGACAATGATGTAGGTTAGAATTTCAATTTCATTAAGAGTGCTAAGGAAGTCTGAATAACTGGGAACTTCAAAAACTCTATTATTTTATCTGAATTAAATGCATGCTTTGGGTTTATCAATACACTTTGAAAACCAAAAGACTGCTCACAAAGCTTTCATCTCTGAAACAAATGAAAATAAATAAGGAAATCAAACTTTCAACAAGAGTTAGATGTGTTTCATGCTGCAAGCAGGCTAAATTATTAGAATACAACAAATTAAATAAAATACACTAATGTTATCTTCATTTAAGAAGGGCACAAGCATGTGTAGGTGGAGGCATAGGTAACCAAGGACCACGTGAGTATCTGTCCAGTTGTCTGAAGTCTAAAAGAGACATCAGATGATATCCTGTGCTGTTGTCAGTGAATGAAGCTGTTCTGATTGCCTGCATTAAAACAGGGTTTGTTTGATGCTGCCAAGTGAGCTCTGGAGAACAACTGGTTGCACTTTCCATCCTCCATCTTTCTCACAGAGGAGAAAAGCTGCCTTTGGTAACAGACAGTTCAAACAATGGGGAACCCCGCATTCAACAAATTAGGTGAGACTTTTACAGAATACAGAGCACTAACATGATACTTTAACTGGAGAAAGTGGCACTCAAATTCAGCTAATTCACGATTCCAAAAGGTATCTTGGTAAACACTGCACTGACAGCATGCATACATACATATTAAGAGGCAGAATTCCCACCCTACATCCAGCATCAGCAGTTCATATATATTTGTCAAATATCAGACAAAAACTACTTAATACAGTTTTATTTTCATTAACACATCTGTCACTACTTTTTTCAAGAACAGATTTCCTTATTTAGCATGTCTCTACATAAAAACTACTATAATTCCTGTTCTCCCTGCTTTAACATCAATCATCCATTTTTAAAATTTTTCCCTCATAACTGGTTTCCAGCACTAGTCTTAGCAGTGTTCAGTCTGACTTTCTGATGGCTTTTTCCCCATGAATTATTTTCAATTTTACATGTCAGTAAAACTTCTAAATCTCTGACACCATGAGATTAAGATCAAAAACTGATGCTAATTCCACCCCAATCCCTTTTTATTATTTTTGAAAAAAGCATTCTCTTTTCTTTCTTAACATACTTCCTTTTTCAGATCAACACTGAAGTTAGATGAGAACTTTAACTTTTATCCCTTTTAGGAACTGACCCCGCTTTTCTAAAGCAGCTCTTGTTCTCTGTTCCATCAAGAAACTGAGAAGAAAGCTTGAGTTGCTCTCCAGGTGGCATATATTGTACATACAAGGAGCTCTTCACTTTTCATGCAATTCGTTCCATTAGTGATGGTAAACCACAGTTTTGAATTTAAAAGCAGGACCTCATGTATAATGTATAAAAACTGCCAATTGCATCAGCCTTACTTTTTCTGGTGTATTTTGTGCTTCAAAATGTCCCATGCTGTTATACTTCAGCCATAGGTGCAGTATCAATTACTGGCTGTAAGTGACCCTGCACTGGCATCCATTTTGTTGCTATCAACAATCACTTGAACGTTACAGATTTTTGGCTGGCAACATCACCTACTTCTTTGTTGTTACACCTAAAGTTGCCATAGAGACAAAAGAACAGCTGAATAGTAATCTTAATGCTGGAAAAATGGTTATTCTTTAGTAATAGGATGCTACTTGCCAGCATGGAGCCTCAAGTTCTAATGGAAGTTATTTTCAATGTTAGTTTTGAGTCAGAGCCTTGCTAAAAAAAAAAAAAAAGGCAAAGACAGAAGAGCCTTGTGTGTCCTCCTGCCCACTGTAGTTCTGCTGGTAATGAAGAGGCAGACTGTCTCCCTGCTGTGGAACAAGAGATAAACATAGCAGAAGTTGACTCCAGCCCCATATCCTGAAGGATAAAACATTCACTGCACAAAGACCCTTACCTTATTCTCTCTTCTTATGTATATATTTTCTCTTCTTATGTCTCAAAATGGGACACAATAAGGAAGTTACATGCTTCATCATCCTCACAAAGTACAGTGCTTCACCACCTCATGCAAAGTGCTGCTTCATTCATAGAAACACAACACAACCTAGGAAAAAATCAAGGATCCCCTCCTTGAATTTTTTCCTCTAGCCATACAGATCTGCTTTCCCTCCACTGCAGCCCTTCCTGTACAGACTATGTGCAGAAGCTCCGACTAACAGCTGAATCCAAATGCCCTCTGCTCATAATCCATTAACTCATATTACAGTATAACTTGCAACTGATGGGAATTGAGGGCACTCAGCCCTGGGATACTTTGCACCTTTCAGATTCCAGTCCTAGGTCTTGAAATCCTTCCATCTCCCCACAGTTCCTGCTCCTGAGTGGAGAGAATGCAAGGGAGCCGAGTAAGTATCACCTTTTCTATCTTAAATCATGTTGTTGAGGAGTCAGAGAATTTCTAAAGATAGTTATAAATAGCAGATTATCCCTGGTTTGGTACAAACAAAATGCAAGAAATCAGAACCTTGTCCTGCAAAGCCATCCCACAGACAAAGCAAGCAGCTGTCGGGGACAGCTGAAAGAATATTTTCCTATCCAAGAGCCTTCCCCTCACCCTCAACTTCACACTGCTGCCCTGCTCCCAACACCTTGGTGGCAGCGTGAACACGAAGCCTATTCCCCGGGGTTGCTGCCTGATCCTCCCCCAGCAGCAGGAGCAGCTTTAGCCCCTCAATTTCCTGCCCCATGAGCAGACCCTGACTTGTCTGTTCCCACGAGGTTCAAGATAATACAGTCAGGAGGAATATTCTAGCAAGATAACAAGTAGTAGGGGATAATGCAGAAGAGAAGGAGGAAAACTGAGATACAAGTGATTCTTCCTCCTCCTCCTCCTCACCAGGCCTCCCTGCTGAAAGACTCCTGCATGCCCTTTCCCAGTCACTGAATTTTCTCACCCCCTGCCTCTGCTCCCCACAGCCCTGACATCCCACTTGAGGCTCCTTTCACCTCTACCGTGGCCTCTTGTGAACCTTAAGCTTTCAACAACCTGGCCTCTGTGCCAAAATACATTTTGTTGACACTTCAGAAAGAACACTTCATACTGACACTCGTGAGCTTTTGCTCACATTGGACAAAATCTGCTTTTACTAAGAAGCTCTGAATTGACTTTGGAGCTCACACAGCAGCAAAAATATTAAATGTTAATATGTAAAAGGGCAGACAGGCTGTAACAGTGGAGGTCTGTTCCTCCAGCTTGGGAGTTTCCAGCTGAGTGAAAACATTATAATGATAAAGTGAAATTAAACACACAAATTGATTCTAGTTTTACAAATTCTCTGATCTATAGCAAAGGCGCTTAATGTGGAAATAAAATCCTTAAAAATGCAACTTTTTGGTTCTTTTGAGCAAATAATTTTCTATCAGTTGAGGGAGAAGAAGATACAACTCAGCATCTCAGACATCACTCATCCAGGGGCTAAGGGACATGATGCAAACAATCACAACAACAAACAAAAGGAGTGGGAATAAAAAAGCAACTTCATCAAGGAGGGAAAGACAATATTTTAAATAAGCTCCTTGCCCATTCTCAGGAATTTCATTAGTCCAACCTCAGCTTTGCCTCAGCAGTTCCTGCTCTAGGCTTGTTCAATCACACAGATTGCACAGCTTAGGCAAGTCACCTGGGCAATGCCCAGCAAGACAAGAGCTCATTTCAAAAAGAGAAAGTGCTCTCCTCTCACGGAGGAGAGAGGCAGCAGCCCCCCGTGATAGGGATGCCCGACAACAGCAGGTAAAGCACCCACTGGAAGAGCCTCCATCAGGGCCAGCAGGAGGCAGAGACCTGGGCACCACCCCCCACACGGCAGCAACTGCTGGATTCTGAGTCTGGGCCAACACACAGCTCCAGCTACAGGCAGAAAAATGCAGCCTGGCACATCACTGCTGACAGATTGCCAAGTCCAATTCCACACCTCTCTGAAAGGTAGAAGTGAAGGGAAAAGACAAATCTTAACAGTAATGATAATAATAATCACAGAATTAACTAGGTTGGAAAAGACCTTTGAGATCATTAAGTCCAACCTGTGACCAAACACCACCTTGTCAACTAGACCACGGCACTAAGTGCCACATGCAGTCTTTTCCTAAACACCTCCAGGCAAGGTGACTCCACCACCTCCCATGATGATGAAAATAATAATAATAAACCGCAATGATATTTCTGATCCTTGTGCCCCCACAGTCAAGCCTGAATGGAAGGGAATGAAGTCCACACACCATGAAATGACGTAAACTCAAAGGGAAAAGGAAAAAAGTTGAGTGGCAGCCTCAGACTCAGTCCCAGTTGTATTTTTATCAAATATGTTTGGAATTGCTCTCACCTTGGGAGCAAAAAAATCTTCCCCAAAACACAATTTAAAGAAATGTGTCATGGGACCGGAAATAAAAGGTTTCAATTTAAAGGGCTGTATGGAAAGACTATTTTACAGGGGAAAGACTTTTGGAAAAGAATTTTCAACGAAAAAATTTCCAGATGGAACTCAGAAAGAAAGAAAGTAAGAAACTAATAATGTCAAGGATAAGTTGCATTTGAAGATTAACCTACATTCATAATTTATGAGGCATGTGAAAGGGTGTGTATTTAAAACTTAGTAGCTATTCACACAAAATTATTGTGAGGTACACTGTACTAGCATCTACGTGAAGCATAGCTTAGTTTATTTAAGGAAACCTGAGAAAAAAACAGACATGTAACTTCTTCAGACAAAGTACGAATCTTTGTTTCACATGATAAAAATTATTATAAACTCTTGACTTGCAGTGATAGCAGTTTGCCTAGTATTTCAGCTCCTACATTTCTATTTAAAATACCTTAAATAAAGAACAATATCTGGATAAACTGTGGGTGAAGGAATAGGGCTCTCAGAATACACAAGTGCAGAGGGAGAACTGCATTTGTCCTCAACAGTAAAGAAAGGTCAAAACCATAAAGTTTTAAAAGGTATCAAATCACAAAAACAAAGAACGATGCAGAAACTGGCAAACACACCCACAGATCATCCAGCAATTTCTTGCAATAACCACTAAAAGCAGAGATTCAACTGCTGTCTTGCTGTATGAACTAAGAAGTTCCTTGCTGCACTAGTCTGTGTGAAGGTGACTTCCTTGGTGTCAAGGCACAGATGTGGGAAGCCTTTCCCTCAAGAAGTCTGGCAGAGAGAAGCTGCAGTGCTGCCGGGAGCAAGGGGCCCTGGGCAGAGCATGGAAAAGCTGCCACAGCCACCATGCAATGCCCTTGCAATAGCTCAAATTAAGAAACCTTGCTGCCCTTCTACAAAGCCCATCTTTCATCTTTTTGATCCTTTTGGTGTGAACAATCATTCCAGATGCAATTTAATTGGAGTTTGTATATTTTCTCAGAGGTCAGTAGCAGATACATCATTATTTATGTTCATGTTTCCTTAGGGAATTAATCTTTAGGGTATCATGGTTTTAAAATTCTGATGAAAGGCCTTAAAATTCCCCCTGGATTTGTATTCATAATTGACAGTATTACATAACTTTTAAGTACCGAATGACTCACAATCGGATACAAAATACTGTCTTTGTAGAAACTTTGTTATGCTTCTTAATATTGCACTTTCCTTGCTCTAAGGGTCTAGGATTTCAATCCCTGATGTTTGGATTTACAAGAAGCAATTCCTCTCTTTCAAGTAGAAGCATTTCCTTTGTTTAATTTTAAAAAGCAAAGACAGAACTGAGATCCTCATTTTTATCAGACTTGCATAACTGCATCTCAAAGTACTGCTCAGGCAGCTGTAACAGAAGGATTTCCCAAATCTTACAACTAGCCCTCCAACTAGGAGAAAAAAAAAATCCATAGACTTGCAGACTCAGAATGTTAAATGTATCTGGATGAATCTTCCCCATTTAGACCAGGTACTAGAAAGTTTTAATGTGTGTTCTGTGGTTAGTTTTTCTGTAATCAGCTCACCCTCCCAGTTCACAAAAGCTGCACATTCCTTTTAACTCAAAATGCTACCCAGATCCTGGTAATGTATCCTTGAAACATTACGACTATTACTAGCTCTTAAGTATCACACCACAATATAGTAAGTATTTACCTTTAATTTGAATCCTGTGAAAAGAAATGGGTTATTTAGTTGTTTTTGTTTGCTTGCTTGTTCCACTATTATTAAGCTGTAATAGGATCCCATCCCCTTCATTATTTGATACTATTTCTCAATGGCCAAACTTGAACAGGGACTCAAAAAGTAAAATGATAGTGCTCTTAATGTCCCAAGAGCAGACTGCTAAAACAGTAAAGGGATACCATTTACAGCTGCTGGAACTAAGCATTTGGCTTAAAGACCTCTCATGTAATGAAATGTGTTTCAAAGCACCACGTACGCACAGAGAATGCCACTAAAAGTAGCTCCAAGGCTGCTGCATGCAAGGGAACAGCAACACCCAAATGGCAGAATAACCAGTGTCACCTTTATGATCCTGGTGACCAGAACATATCCAGTGACTAACTCCACTGCAGGGAAAGCACTGTTCAAAAGGTATCTGTGAGTTGACTTGAAATAGACAATTTTTAAATAAATATTTTAATGAGGTTATTAAAACTGTTCAGTGCAACCAGAGAACACCATTCCTACCTCTAACACCAGGATTAACTTGAAAGGAAATGACTGTCTGAACCCCTCACTGCACCACAAATGTTTGAGGCATAAATACTGTAAGCAAAGAGCGACCCTTAGTTTGATACACCGTGGTTATAATTAGGAATGACGAGACGGAAGAAATGAATGGTATTTCAAAAGTTTAATATTGGGAAAACTAATATCCAAAGCAATCTATTCAGTAAAGCAAAAGGAAAGCGACCCATGGGAAAGGCAGGAAAACCAAATATCTTAGGACTTTTAAAGGAAGACCAGAAAGTAATGAAATTAGTGCAGCCTATTTTCATGTGTTTCAATATCAGTTTCATTTGTATTTCAATTGTATTTTTAATATTAAAACTTATAAAATGTATTTTAAATGTGATAATTACCATAATTTTAAAATTTAAAGAGCACAGAGCCACAGAGTAATTATGTAGTCCCTAACACTGCTGATCTTGAAGTATATCAGTTACTATTGAGTATGCTCAGTGAAAAACTGATTAATTTTGTTCTACAGCTAGAGTTCTACTTAATCAGAAATGTACATCACTCCCCATGGATTCCTTTGCACTCAAGATGCAAAACTAAAATTAAAATACCCCCCATTTTAAGAATTTACTTATCTTTCATTAAATTGGACAAAGACCAGATTTTGGGAGTTGCTGATCCTATTTCTATTCTCACATATGCTCATGTCCATTAGATTAATTCCACTAGCCTCAGAGGAATCACATGAGTAAAAAATAAACATTGAGCAAGCCAGCCACAACACTTTGAGCTGAAGCAGGAACCCTGTGAGAGTGTGACCTGCAGCACATTAAGCAGCTGATAGGCAGTGGAGATGGTGATCACCCTTTTGTTTTAAAGCATGTCAGAAATACAACATACTGCTTTAGAGGCCAGCTCCTCATTCCACTGCAGCAAGCAGCAAAGTTTCCAATAAAACCAGCATTACAAGATAAAGATTTAAAGGTAAAGGACAACATTCACAGGGATCCTTCTAAAATCTGGTCATTCAGCTTTATAGCTCAGCCCATACCATAAGCTATAAAAAGAATGGGAATGAGAGATGGACACCCTACTCCCCCACCTCCCAGTATTCCCTACATCTTTTACTGGCTTAACAGCTACTCTTTCACTGCTATCAAAATCACACAGGCATATAATTACTTTTTCAGTTAAACCATAGGATTGAGTCTATCCTTATTCCTCATCTTTTCAAAAGCTTTAAACATTTTTAATTACTCTCTTTTCATGTGCTTTCTTGTCATGCTGTGCTACTACCTGTCATTTCAGGAAGCTGGTGCTAAGTTTTCAAAGACCATTTCAGAGCTACTTTTTAGACCTGTTATTGATATTTTTACCTCTTTAAGCTGTGCCACCACAACATGGTGAAAGTCTTTAATATATGGTATATTAAGTCACTGAAAAGCAGTTGTTAATATCAAAAAATTGATTCATTTTTGCACTGGAAATAAAACACATGAATCAACCTAATAGCAGGCCTGGAATTATTGATAAACACTATTAAGAATTAGCCACCTTTTCAGAATTCTCCGAATTTGGTATCTACCCTGACGTAAACCTAAAAACCGTGAAGNAAAAAACCAAAACAAAAAACCCCTCAACAAAAAAACCCCCAAAAATCCAAAATCAAGCAAAACAAAACACAAAAACAAAAAAACCCCAAACAAACAAATAAACCAAACAAAACAACTCCCCCAAACCCACCCCCCCCAAAAAACCCTAAACCAGTAACCACCTAAAAAAGCCAAGGAATGTAGAAAAAAACATATCTTTCCACATCCCTTTTTAAAAGTAATCACTGGATGTTGCTTTATAAATATGTAACACTTTTTAAAGGAAAAGCTGATCTGCGCCTGACTTAGGTGACAGCCTCTTGCCATAACTATTGCATTCTGCCCTTTAGTTTCATGAAGGCCTCCTAATACATGGCAGCAAGAACTATTTTCCTAATAACACTATAGGGCTGTATTCCTAAGTAATCTTAAGAAACATAAAAGTAATTTATGTCTCCAGAGTCTGCAATACTTAAAATTCTATTTCTAAATGTATATACTGTATACAAGGTTATGTTATAATTCAGTTTATTTAAAAGAATGAACGAAGAGTACTTTAAATTAAACACAACTATAAAATTATATGACAAGTTTAGCATTTTTGGGGGGCAGTGTTTTGTTTTGGGGTTTTACTTACATCAGCCTCTTCTCGATCAATCAAAACCGGCTGTTCCACAGGCTTAGGACACCATTCCAAGCTGTTAAGCAATGTGCTTGGTTTGTGTAATAAGGCGAAAGAGATGACTGAATAATTTACTGAGCAAGAACCAGAAATACAGGACAAACTTGGGCATTCTCTTGCATTGGGCAAATGCCTTGACATTTAACAGTGCATGTGTTGTTGTACAGTGACAAAGGGGAAGAGTTCAAAAGTTTTCTTTCCTCCATTTTTATACGAGTACCACACAAGCACAGCCATACGAGCAGGGTGCTAAGAAAGAAAGCAATACAAAATGAAGTTCTGTGTGGACATGAAGATCCAGGATGGCCAACAGGTGGGTTTTGAAAATAACATCTAGGAAGTACTTTGTGTAAATCATGGTGAGATCAGGTGAGCTGCTTCATCCCTTGTGGATAACTGCACTTGTCACCGTCATACCAGTCCCTATCTCTTCAAATGAAGGAATCTGCTTTAACAGGGAACACTGTATGTTGGTTTGGATTTATGCCTGAAGGGTATATATATAAAATTTCTTTGGGGATAACTACCCTTTTAAACATAGAAGACTGAGGTACATATCTCTTTGGTAATAACTGTTAATGAAATTACCTAATAAAACAGAGATTTCAACCAGAAAGACTAGAAAATCAAATCTGGTTTCATAGTATAAGCTGAACTTCACTGTCTGGTTTGTATTGCTACAGCAGGCAAAACATTTAACTAGGAGGTTTGCACACTACTTTTTATTAAAAGACCACATTTCTCAGTAACTTATGTCAGTCTATGAGCTGAAGTTTTCCTTGTCAAGTTAAAATACTGTTATTGTTTTAAATTTGAAGTCACTTCTGAGAAGATCTATTTTAAGTAACTTGAGTGCATGTAAGCTTGAACGAATTAAAACTGATAGCTATTACCCAATTAAGATTATCTGATGCCGTCTACTGCAATGGATTCTTTAAATTTTGAGGGAATTTCTCATATTTTCACTGACTGTTGGTATATGAAAGAATTTCCTAAGCCTGTCCACCTAATCCTTGGTTTATTGATGTACCTTCTGAAATGGTGAAAATCATCTTTTCCTATCCTCACCTTTGCCTCAGAGATCTTTCAACATCCCAAAAACTCTGACCAGCCTCTGAAAGGAGCATGCTACTTTAAAAGCTCATTCCATACCCACCACCTTCACACACCTGGTCCTACAGGTGCAGTTTTTCACTGCAGCAGTGAAAAACACCACCAGGGTGTGAGCAAAACGTCCACTCTCAAACCCCAAAAATTCAGCTCAGCCCCAATACCACAGTTGCCTCCTCTCATTCCAATGGACAGGTTTTTCCCATGGTTTTGAGAACAGGTAGGTCTTTCTGTCAGCCATTCTCTGTAGGTAGAATATGTGACCAGCAATTGTTCCTACCCACTGAACTTAGGGAAGAACAATATTTTTCTGAGTTCTTGCAGGAAGGATAATGAAAACAAGAGGTACAAAGACATGTTTAGCTTCCTCTTATAAGTTCTTGGATTCAGCAACTTTTTGCTTGAATCGAAAATTGCTAACTTCTATTGTAAGATAATAATATTAGGCCTGTAGATCAGAGAATAACAAGAAATAAAATTATACTGTCCCCTGTCCTTTCTTGTCCCTTTCTGGTTTGCACTGAGGTCAGCGAGTTCTTCCCTTTACCTTCCCACCCACAGTGAGGACAAAATTCTCCCTAAAGGCACACAGGACAGACAAATAAACATGACAGCAAAGAATTAGAGAAGTATATAAGTTAATCAAACATAAAGAAACTCCTTTTTTCTGCAAAGCAAGCTGTACCAGGATCAGATTTTTCTTTAACTAATCTTCATTAGAGTCTCACTAAAACACTACAGAAATACCTGACCGAAATCCTAGAAATTAAAACAGGAGAGAACTGTTCCAAATATAACATACTAAAAACAATCCCTTGTTTTAATTGCATGACTCCAAACCATGGCCAACAAGGTTCTGCAGAAGTCAAGCCAAACCCATCCCCAACCGAACAGGTCTAACTAAAAGAAAGTTGTTGTTCAGGTAGATCCTACCTTCTTTTACCAGTTAAACCAACTTTTTTAGGAGAGAGTGCTGCTTGTCTCTGCGTTCTTTACTCTAGATTGTTGTGTAAATATTAGGCTTCCTGCTTGTGGAGAAACTACTGCAAAGTTTCTTTCAGTTCTGTTTGCACATTTCAAACTTGTGCATGTTTTAGAACAAGGAAGTTTATGTAATGTTCCTGAGAAAGTGCAGTACATCATGGCTCATTTTAATTCAGGTATGAATACATGACACAGATGAATTCACAAAACACTCCTTTCATCTGAAATTTAAGTAGTAACCCTTTTTGCCCTGAAGGTTTAAGCAGCTTTAAGTGATGAAATGATTATATTTTCCTGTTTCTTTAAAGCAGCACTGGATTGAAACAGCTTTGGATGAATCTTTCCTGAATTTATTAAAATATGAATACACCATCAACCATAAGGATATCTGAATAAGTCATTCCAAAAGATGTCAATGTTCTCTACAGCCATAGAATATAATTTTAAACTTTGCTCAAAGCATTTTAGTAGTACAGCACATAAAAGCATCTTCTCCCCAAAGGCCAAATTTTTAAGTACTGAACAAACTCAAATATTTTTTTGCAAAATCAAGAAATGTCTACATGCATCTGCTATATTTATCTATCTAAATGCAAACTTTTGACATAAATTTTATTTGCACAATGTTCACTACCAGTGATGTCAGCTGCATTATGGAATGCCAGCTGCATTATGGAAATTCTTGCTAACCTGTAAAACTGGTTTCATCTTTCCCTTTTTAAATTACTATCTTTAGGAGAAATCATTGGGAAAGTGATGGCAGAGTACTGTACTTATGGATTATCCTTCTTTACTCAGACACCTCCCACAAGTTCAGAGTCCTGTTCAAACACCCCCCTTTCCAGGACCTTTTCTGACCCCCACTGCTGCCTCTTGTCCGTGTGACTCAGTTCCTGTGCCTGCTTCCTCGAAAGCAGGTCAAGCTAGTGCTTGACTACCAGTATGGGTCAGACGTTTTCCCTCATCTGCCAGCATTTGCATTGCTCAGCTCTTGCCAAAATTCATATCTTATTTGGTGCACAAGTTTCCAAGTTTATTGGGTTTCCCTTCTCAGCAGATTCTCTTGATGCAGCAGAGCTGCATGTTCTGCATAATGTAGTTTTGACGGGTTAAAACCAGGATTTTTTTGGTTAGTTGAGTTTGGTTGGTTTGGGGATTTGCTGTTCACTGGGGTTTTCTTTTTGACTTGTTTGTTTGTTTTCATGGGTTTTTTTTTTCACTTTTTGAATAGACAGAATTTTCTCTTTTGCTTTCATCCCAGTCCAACTGTTCCCAAAGGCTTGACACCAGTTTTTGGACTCTCGCTTCTCTCTCTCAGCTGGAAAACCATTTTTGGGCTTGCCAGCTGCTAGGCAAAGCTGCAGACAGATGATGCCTGGCCAGCATAGACTGCCCATTGCCTATGCCTTGTCTCCCAGGAGACAGGAACAGCCCAAGATTTTTGGGCTGTCTGCACAGCCCAGCAGAGTGGCCCATTCTGTGGGCTCTCAGATAAGCCATGCTGGGAAGCCAAAGATAATTGTGACTCTAGACATTACTATGATAATGGTAGCACAGGGAAACTGTGTCTATGATGTTTAACAAAGCATCTTGACGCTGCATGGAAGATGTGGATTGCTCCAATTTCAGATAGAATTAACACATTTCTAAACAGAGATTGCTAAAATCAAGTAAACTAACAACAGGAACAACAAATCACCAGATTTCTCTCAGGCTTCTCTGTCAAATCTGCTACAACATGTATTTCTGTGCAACACAGCAAATTACTATTGTGTCTGTATCTGAACACGCAAAATGACAGAGAAGCAAAGGTCTAGAAAAACTAGAAAGCAATTCCCTACAAAAAAGAATACAGCACCCAAGGTATAAAACTAGGATCATCAAACAAAACATGGAAACGAGGTCACAAACACATATACGGAGAGAAAAAGGACAAGGGGTAAATGCCTATGAAGTAGTTGTACTAACAGTCCTGAAGCACATATAAACATGCAACCTAATTTGCTGAAATCTCATCAATTCAACCAGACTAAGCTAAATTCTGCACTAATCTTGAATTCCGCCTCACAAAAACACCTCTCCAAGCTATTTTCTTGTCTTTAGAAAGTTTAATAAGGTGACAGTAACAAAAAATTATGGTCAATAATCACACATCAGTTTAGGTAAAAGAAGAGAGAAATATAAGCGGTAGTTTTAAAGGCAACGGAACTCTATAATATTGTAATTACCACATACTGAGGATGATCATCCTTACACAGGACAAAAAGTAATTTAAACATGAAAACCACAGAAAATGAGCATTCTATTACTATTTATTTTAACAGCTGAAAGACCTACCAGTGACATTCCTCCAGTCAAGATTGCCTTGTATTAAAAAGAATATGAAATTAAAGGTGTTTTCTACAAGCTAGTCATCTAACTATAAATAGGACTTTGAGGACAGAAGAGAGCATTTATGTTTTTGACCTAACAAAGCATCCTAAGAGGAATTTTTTGAATGCATCATGCACATTTTAACACTGCAGTTAAGCAATACTGCATAATCTGCAACACATTAACTATTCAGAAACTTAGTAATTTCAAGCTGTTCTTTAAAATACACATGAAGACATTCCCTATTTCAAATGCTACTACTATTTGTGCTTGTTAAAACTATATATAAATAATATTAGTCAAGTTTTAGCAGCATAATTATAAAAGAGAATTAAAGACATGCAATAATTAAGCATTAATTTTTGTACAGTGAACCATCAGTAGGCTCACAAATAAGAAACATCTATTTTCATATTTAAGAAATACATACTTCCAATGGACTTACTAACAAAAATTTTCATTTAGAGCCTTCCTTCAGAAAATGTCACGATTACCATCTAAACAGGGGAAAAAAAAGTTCAAATGCTGATTTTGGCATTTGTATTTCTTTGACGCAGTTTACCCAAAGATAAAAAGTATCTAAAAAAATAGATCAGTCACCCACAGTGCTAAGATTTCCAAATTTGACTACTCTGTTCCTAAACTGCAGTAAATGAGTACAGCTTTCACTAATGGATTGCTATTAAAAATAAATCAGCTAAACAGTGCCTGCATTTCTCCTTCCATACAGCTGGAGCAAGCATACAGCGCTCTATTATGCAGCTGCTTGAAAGACAGATTTCAACCTCCTCATGGAATTACTTACCCAGAAGCATGTTTCTCTTCTGCAGTTAGTTCAGCAGAACAGAAAGTTCTGCACAATAGATCTAGCAAAAGGAATGTTCTCACAAGCTCCTTTTTGACTTGGTGCAACCTTGAGTAGGGTTTGAGCTTGTGCTGCTGAGAAATACGTCTTGCCCCACAAAGCTGCTGGGACACTTTACTTCGCTCCCATTGGTGGGTGATACCTCTTCAGGCTATGCACAAGTGATGCAGACAGGCGGCAGCTGGTGCCACCTTAATTTGAGGTAACAAAACCATAAAAAAAACAAGAGAAAGTAGTCACTACCGTAAAATGTTTAAAGTTAACGTATTTTAGTATATCTGTCCTGAAGTTGGTTTTAAACCAGTTGCCTGTCTTTCACCAGAAGAAAAACTCCTTATAGAACTAATACAGTGCATCAAGGAAAACCTAATGGTGGGCAAGTTTTGAAAAAGTGAACGTCCCATTTTTCCATAATGCTTAGTTTCATTACAGCTGAATTTGTCTGCTCTGATACAAAAGACTTCTTTTAAAGAAATACAAGCAGAGAGCTGGTTTGGGACTTTTTATTTAGCCCAAAAGTCACCCACGAGACCAAACTGGACACGCAATAAAAACATTCAGAATGCTGCTGCTACCATGGCAAGTATCTACTGTCCAGTAAAACCGACCACAGACTATTGGCCCAAAATTAAAATTAACCTTTGCTATGAAGAGGAAAAATATCCCTCTTCATACTATAGAGGCAAAAGGCACATAATCTCAAAGCTGGGACTCAAATAATGAATTCAAACCACGAGAAACCCCTCTAATCTGCAGCCCCTCACTTTGGGATGTGCTGTGTCAGTACACCTCAGGTGGGATCTACACGGAAATTCTGACTCTTCAAAAGAATTTTTTCAAGCACATCCTAGTAAGGATACTTGATAGAAAGAGTTTTATTAACAATAAAAAAAAAATTAAAAGAGAGAGAGAAAGACATCCCAGATCATTAGGAACAGATTTTTACCTGATGCAGTTTGCAGTTACGTCTCGTAAGTCCTCATCAAGAACTAAAGATTACAGAAGAAATCTTGTATACAATCCTTCCACTTCAATGCTTTGTGTTAAATATATAAAGATTTACCTAATCTTCTCATTTGTTTTTTACAAAAGTGAAGGAATGAGAAGAGAGGTAAAAGATGACTTTAAGAAGTAACTTCTTGGAAGAAATTTCCACATCTCTAGAAATACTAGACAGAATTTGTGTGACAAGATTAAATTTGTACCCAGTCCTGAATAAAGTATATTGTTCCACTGATAACACTCTTCTCTAGTATGTGACTGTTGGTTATTCAAAACAGCACACGTGAAAATTTAGCTTAATCTTATTTTATTCTACAACCTCCTACTCCTCCCTTCCACTAAAGGGGGATTACTTTGATAATTACCTGCTAACATGAGTTGGCAGCAATTACATAATTTTGTTACATGTCCCGAAATATTTGGTACTCTTGTTAAAAGTCCCTTTCTTTAAAAAAAAAAAAGAAAAAAAAAAGGGGGGGGGGGGTTGTGGGCATTGCTAGCAGTGGAAAAAATTAATCAGCTTTGACATAAAAAGGCAAATAAAAATCAAACCAAATTAAAAATAAACCTCTCTGATTTTTAAGCAAATCTTGGAAGATGTGACTCATTCTCATTGCACACTTGGGACTGGCAACACCAAACTCCTGTGAAATTTTATGGGGGTTTTATACAGACTCTGATGACTTCACAAGATGACCAGTATTCTCAATAAATACTCTGTTCTCTCATGCTGATAACAATATTAATAGTTGCATTTTCTGTGATGACTGAAGGATTTATTTTTTTTCAATTTCACTGTTAACTGCAGAAGTGTCTTACACATTCCATAAGCATGTAGCAGGTTTATGCATTATAGAAAGACAAAACAGCAGAGACCATAACTCCCCTGAACTGGAGACATAGCTCCCTCACTCTCTCCACTTGCTCAATGACTGCAGTGTCTCTTTTTTTGGCAATATTTGATAGTTCCTTGCTAAAACCATTACAGTGCACTACTTTTAACCATTTATCTGATTTAACGTGCCATAGCTCCTTTCTATTTCCCTCTTAACAGCATATAACACCCTGTCTCACAGAAGACCAGACCTTGGTTTCAGAGGAAGGTCTTAGGACACACTACTCGCAGATTTAATGTGTCAGCCTGCCCTCTAGCTCACATCTAAAATGGGATCTCCAAGCACAAACACAGTTTTAACTAGAGCTCCCTTTCCCCTCGCTTTAAACAATGCTAACTCCCATCTACTCGACTGACAGCCACTGTCCCAAGATTTTGGAGATGCCCTGACTTTTTTTGTCTGAGAAGGCCTCTTCAGAGATCCATAAGAGCACAGAATGCCTCTTCACATTACGAACATGATGGACTCTGGGTATTGAGGGCATGCAATGCACTTGTGCAAGCACAACAGAGGTGCTGTGGGTGAGAAGGAAAGCAGAACAACAGCAATTCCTTTTGGAACAGCAGTCGGAGGTGGTCATGAGGCTACTGCATTATAGATGAAGAAGTCACAGGGGCGAGGATAGGTGGCTGGAAGAGAAAGAGGAGAAAGTGGAATACAGAAGAGAAAGGTGTGGGGGGAAGGTTTAAAGACAGTATAATGTGAGAAGAATGCAATGAAAGGGCAAATGTTATGATACCAGAAGGAGAGACGAAAAGAAGGCAAAAACATTAAGATGAAAGTAAAACAGGCAAAGAACAATGGTAAATTAAATATAAAAATGAATGCACTTGCTTTACCAAGCAGCTGTGAGGTGCTGACCTTCCGTGACACAGAGATACAATGTTCACTGCAAGTGTCGCACCCACACCACACATCTAAGCAAGGGAAAAAGAGAGCACAAAAAGTATGCACACTAGAACCTCAGAGTAACAAGAAAGGAAAGGCCTCTTGAAGAGGTTATCTGAGGCCAAATGCACTCAGGTGTCATTCACAAGCAGCTCCTGTCTAGTCAAAGGAAGAAAAGCTGATACTGAACAGCTCAACTGTCAAGATACTCAGGTGGTGGCTTTTTTTTTTAAACCAAACCTCATACTTTAAATTCTTTCCCCCTGTATTTTTTCTCTTTTATGTGGAGGCTGAAGAAGTGACATTTTGAGCACTTTTAATAGCTTACTTATCTCAGCTAACAAGTTTTGATAACACACAAAAGTCACCCAGAAACCAAAAACATCTATGCAAAGCATGTTGTTTTCACTTAGATTCTATGTCCATGCTCTCCCCCCACATTGCTCTGATACAGGCAACTCTCCCTAGAAGAATGGAATATGACATGCTTGTATTTTGGCAAGCATGGAAACTTGGAGAATTGTACTGTCAGGATGCGGCTGATGAGAAATGGATAGTATATGCAGATGTGGTATATTTTCAGACTGAGCACTGAGAAAGATCATCTTTCCAAAAAGTCCAAAATTTAGCAGTTTGGACTTCCGTAGAACTAAGTGCCAAACAGCAATAGCATCCTACTGTCAAATTCAGAAAAGGCTTCCTTGCATAGCCATGCTTGAATCCTTTAGGTTTTGTCCTTTACTTTTCATGCACAAGCAACTCTTTTGGCTTGTTCCTGTTCTCAAGGTCTTCTCTTCAGCGCACCGTGTACTAGTCACACACAGAATTGTTACAGCAAATTTTCACAGAAGGGCGGTTTAGAAAAAAAATGGGCAATATCTGGTAATAACATAAAAGTTAAGAAAAAGACAAAACTTAGCAGCTGAAGCTTGACCTTGTTTTTATCATACTACCCCATCATGATTATTAATTCTCAACTTTGTCCACCAAATATTTTCACATATGTTTTCAGCAGAAAAATGCTACTGTTATGATCTCAGAATGAATATCATGAATATTTCAATGACGTTATAAAGGTATGTGGAATATCACACCAATGAACTAGAAGCACCCTCCAGAGACATTGACTTAAACCAATGACTAGTATGTAAAAGAAAGGAACTTCATTCAACAAAAAACAATTACCCTCCCTACCTCTTGTAATAAAGGATCAGTAATCCAAATTTTATTAAGCATAGGTAGTGCCAAATCACCCATACTTAGCTTCTAAAGTTCAAAGCAGGACTCAAAGCCAAGGCGAGGTAACTTTGTCAGAATACCGATGCCCTGTCAAACGTGGTGGGAAATCCACTGGCCCTGCTTGAGTAGTATTTTAATACACTACACTTAATACAATCTCTAAGAATCATCCCGGTTTGAAGGAGGAAAACAGAAGTTAGAGGTGAGGTGGAATAACCAGATCCTACTGTACAGGCACACAGAATAGGCAAAAGACATGGTCCAGCACATGTCCAGTGAGTAACAGTTAAATCCCTTTCTCAGCAGATAAATTTCACAAGACATTTCCAGAAACATCTCAGAACAGAGAAGTAGTGAATCAAAGGAGTTCAATTATTCTCCTCTCAGTCTTTTTCCCTCATCAAGTTAATTACAGTGAATTGTGGTACATACAGACACACATTCAAGGCAGAGGCAAGCAACTGTATTCTCCTGAACTCTTAAATCTTAACCCCCACCAAGACATCTGCACATCCAGTCATATATATATTACAGCTCTTCCTGTCATCCAGCCCTCTCTAAGTTTGGCTCCAGGAGAATTCAGAAAAACAATATTTCACTCGGCCCCAGATTATGCATAAGGCTTATGTCTCATGGCAAGCATATTCTTGAAATACATATGAAAGGACTATTAAAAACTACTAGTTCCTGCTGGTATCTTGTACTTACATGAAGCAAATTCTGTTTGAATATCTACTTCACACAGATGCATCAAAAAAGCCCCACAAAACAATTTAACAAACAAACCCCTCAACTTCCCCAACAAACCAAACATACTTTTTCAGGGACTAATACGCAAGAAGTTTGAACACAGACAAAAAGCATCAACGAAGTTTTACTGAGAGAATGAAGGTATAAGAAATAAACAATACATCCAAGTATATTATAACATGAGCTGACAGCTCAAACTGACTCCAAATTACAGTCTGAGTTTTTTATTATGAAAAGCATAGCATCCTGATGCAAGAAGAAACAGAAAAAGAAACCATATCAAAAACAGCATTCATGACTCACAGGCTCACTAATTAAGGGATCTTATTGGAAGACCTATGCAAGATGTCAGTATCTCTTCCTGTTCAGATTTTAACTTACCACCTCCCTCCTAAATAGACATTCTTGTTTAATGGAAGGGCACAACAGGAAGTTTCTACAGATGACATAGCTTCTGATAAAACACCAGGCTGGAAGACTACAGCCTAGTTCTAAGGCAGGTGTTTCAACTGGGTGCAGGTATGACACAGTATGACTCTCTGAGCATTTGTGCTCATTGAGAGTCATAAAACAGAGGCTGGGGATACTCTCCTGCCTTCAGGGGCTGAGTTGCTTAACTGGCACAATCCAAGAAACTTGATTTCTACCCATACTCTGTAAATGTGAAGTGAGATGTCTGTTCTGTGGAATGTATATTGGCTCCAATCTTCTCCCACACAGCCTCTTCACACCAGGGAGGAATTGCACATTTCCCAAACTCCCTACCCTTCAATCTTTCCTCTGTTTGCCACTTTCTCTCAGTTTTCCTTTTCTTGGTCTTTCCATCTATCCTTTCTCTCCTTAAATTCACACTTCACTGTGCATAACTATGATCATACCGGCCTCTCTTACTTTCTTTTCTCTTCTTGCATACCAAATCCTTTTCCTTTCTGGTGCTGCTTGAGTTAGCAGCTGGGGTTTTTGTTGGTTTGTTTTTTGGGTTTTTTTCCCATTTTTTCCCCTTTTTTCCCCTCCCCCAGGATTGCACAATACCTCATCCTGGAGTCTTGGTTTCAGTATACCTGCAAAACATCAGATCAATGGCACCCACTCCAGAGCCAGCTGAAAAGAAAATACACTCTTGCATCAGCATAGCTACGTTGCAGACCATGGGAAGGGAGAAAGCTGACAGAATGGAACCACCCAGCACAAATAACCATGCCAGGGTTATTCTGGAGATGGAAGATGCATGTGAGAAGCTGACAAAGGGCTCTGTGCTGCACTGGGAGGATTGCTTCTGTGGTCAGGCAGCTGGATTCATGTAGTAGGACACAGTCTGCTATAGTAAATTTTTTCAGAAGCAGATGGATGTTGTTACTCAAGAAGCAGACCAGTCTCCGAGCATGGTGACAAGTAGTAGCTGATTTTTATTTCAGCCTTAGGTGTGAAAGTCATTTAAACTGCTTAACTGACACAAGACATGGGGTTAATTTTTCTTGGCAGCCAGCCTTCTTTTTCTGCAAAGTCATCGAATTGTGTACATGGGCTTTGCAGAGATGGCATGTGTTCAGACACATCAGAATTAGAAGTAGATTTACACCTGTTAAAGTCCATCCCCAAAGGTTTGCAGGTTCACAGATGCACACAGTCATTCAAATATTTCTGAGACTCAATAAGTATATATATATATATATCTACTATAAACATAAGCATATGCTCCCAAAGCTGTGTATGAACAAGTGCAAGATATACAGAAGCTTCGCTGAAAATTTCCAGGCATTGGATAGAAGAAAAACAACCCACCCCAACTCCAGGAACAGTGTTGCAGCAGTGGCTTCACTGTCAAACCTCCACCTATACCATTTCAATGGAAAATTCCATCAGTTTGCACTGCAGCTTCCAAAGCTCACAGTTCTAAAAACATCACAGGAATTGTGTAGGTTACGTTACTACAGCTCAAAAATCACAGCAATATCTTAGAGGAATTACTTCATCCTGAAACTTTATTTCTGAATCCTGTTATATTTCATAAGCATTCTGTACAGGTTATATTTGCATTGTATATGTGACATCCTCCCCTTCTCACTCTGGATAGAAATACTAATCTTGAAATTTTAACCTCCAAGGTTCTTCCTTGATACCTCAGCTGCCTTTTCTCACATGCATTTGGGTACGTATTTCCTTCAGGGCATCTGAGATGTACCCATTTTACCCCTTTGCAACAACATGCTCACAGAGTACATCCTTTCTGTAAGGGGGTTCTCAGTCAGCAAATCCAAGTTCTCTGGAGACATTTAGAGCACTGATAGCATTAAGTAAGGTCATTCCAGGCACCTGTTATGAATTTCGAACCAACCTAATTTAATTAATCGTAGACTGAAGTAATTTGGATTTGCTCAGATTGGCGTGTATTTTCTCTGATCTTCTTGAAACAAGTTTGTTTGGACTTCAGCAGATTCATAGCACTGCAGTCTGCCACCCTTTTGGCAAAGTACCAGCATACTGCAATGCATGACAGGATGCAGATTTATTCCCGTAAAAACATAACTGAGCTTTTAATTGTCATACAGGAAACAGATAAGCATCACTACATTATTTTTAATACATGCATATGCATTTTTAAATTCAAAGATCTTATTAAAATTGGGTTATTTCAACATTATTATTAACTAAATAAAAATATCACTTGACTAGGCTTTCCCTAATATGATGATTATTCCTGAGGGCTATTTCACTATTATCTGCCATTCAACCCAGTTTCCCAAAGCACTGATCCTCTGAAACTGCACAGAAGCCAAAAGAAACTGCAGATACTGTGTCCTTGGGAAACTAGGCCAGCTTTCTTTCTGCAATTCTTCAGCTTCACCTCAGTTTAAGTCTGAGGTACCCTTCAATGAAATCACAACCCATGCTCTCTTTAAATGAATGGTACAGAACCACAGGCGCAATCACACCTGCTTATACAGTACTAATTTAGGCTGCCCTGATAAGCTGGTTTCCCCCAAAAATATAGGTGAGACCTGCTAGAATGAATGAGGCTTACATGTGCCCTGCTTGTAAGTGACTCTGTGAGACAGCTTTTGTTGAGCAAGCCAGTTCACTGGGGAAGCTCTGGGCATTGGTACACAATGAAACATGAAAAAACATCCAGGACTGGAACTAAAAACAGCTGAATGAGACGGACTAGGCAGTACAGCCAGCATCTCCTTTAGCCACAGAACATTTTGGCACCCAGCAGCACTTAAATTTAATGGAAAATAGAGACAATTTACTTTGTCTTTTAAATGTATAAGGACTCTCTCCTTGAAAAAGTCTTCTGGATAAATGAACATTTCATCTAAAGTTTTGTTATCAGCTCTCTCTACCAATGTATGAAATTATTCCCATGAATCCCTCACTTTGCATATTTATGTCTGGCCTGTTGAGCTCAGCAAAAAAAAGTGGTGGACATCACTCAGTATTTTCCAGTTTAATAAAATCATAATAGTTGTGTTCTTAAATAGAACACTGGAAGTTTAGAAAAGCAGTTTGAATTGAACTGAGCAGAGGGCCACTTTCTGTAAATGAGGCAGTTTGTGAAGTCTGCTCATTTTCACAGCTGTAGAACCATACTGAACACCTGGGAAAGATAAGCTACATCATAATGACTACCAATATATTTAAAGTTACAGTAAGATCACTTCTGTGTCTCCTTTTGAAACAAATGATATAATGAATTGATTATATAAATAAAGTATTGTCTGGATAGATTAACTGGGTAGCTTGGGTTTGCTGTCTGCACTATAATATTGCTGGTTAAAAAAGGACCTTAACAAGTGCCTTCACTTAGTGAAGGGGCAATGCGACAAACAACCTCACCTGCTTTCAACGTATCTGCATTTATTTAATCAGGATATTATCTTACTATTTCTGTATTTTGCACATACTTCTAGGCCTTCACGCCCATTGGTCTACTGAGCATGCCAGGTATCTTCTTTCATTTCACTGATTTCAGAGGAAGATTTAGTGGATACACAGTGGTTAAGCAGACTTAGTAGAAGATGAACAAAAATGGTTGATCTTAGAATAACTTAACCTTAGGTTTCCTCTTCTCAATTTCATATTTTTTAGATATAAAAGTAACAGTTTTAAGAGTTTTCTTTAAAAAATTTGCTCCTGAGATGGAAACGTGAGAAAGAGTAAAACTGACTGGACTTTAAAAAACACTACACATATACGTAAATGAATGTTTAATTTGGCATCTCAAATCATTAAATATATGTTGCATATGAGAAAATAACTCTTTAGAAAGACATACAGGTTTCATACAAAAGATAACTCACAAAAAGGAAAAGCCTGTATAATTAATTCAATGTCAAATCCTACAAGCCAAGAGCTTACATCCTTCCACACCAGTTTGAAGAACACAGACTACCAAAGCATATTCTGTCTTTAGGGGGTTAATCTGCACAGGGCAGCCATTCTCAAATACATCACAAGAAGGAGGTGATTACCTCCTGAACCTAGAGAAGGACCCTTACAGAAAATTTCTGCTGTCTTTGGAAATAAACGGAACCTTCAGCCAAGCAATTCTCTCCCATAATTGTAAATAAAGATGAAAGATTGGCAGCAACAGAACTGTGAAATATTGGTAGTTCCACATTAAGAAATCGGCAAAAAGGTAACTCAGTATTCTGGTTTTGGACACCTCTGAAGTCAGGCACACAAGCGCTCTTCTGTCTACCCCTCCCAAACAGTTCCCGTTAATTTGTTTCAGTCAGCATGGCTGGCTTCTGACAAGAGAAAAACTGACTAATGAGACAAGTGTTCCTTACCAGAGCCAGATTTGGATCTAGACTGAAACTTGAGATGCAAAGAAAAGCCAGAGCAGCTTTGTCACAATCCTTCATATAACCTTCTATTTTCATACATGAAACAGAGTAACATGAAGGCCAGCACCAAAATACATCTTGCAACCTCACATCTACTTGTTGAGGAAGACAGATATACCCACTTTTCCTTACGGAGAAATGACCATCGTCCATCAGTAACAAGTCACATATAAAGAACAGCATAAAATAGAAACCATGTCTGACATCACTGGCTGTGAATCCAAACACAGAGATTGCAAAATAGCTTAACAAACTCTGGTCATTTCAATCACTTTGAAATCTCAGTATGAAAAAAAAAAAATCAATCTTAATTAAGATTAATCTGTAATCTTCAATCCACAGGGCTTTATAAACAGAGATAGAGATGTGATCATCCCAACCTACTCAGTACTTGTCAGGCTGCACTCACAGTACTGTGTACAGTTCTAGTTCCTACAAACCAAGAAAGATGTGGACAGAGTGGAGAGGTCCAAAGAAGGCCCTTAATGGTGATCAAAGGGCTGGAGAACCTACCCTGTGAGGAAAGACTGAAGGAGTTGGACTTTTTTCCCTGGAAAAGAGAAGGCTTAGGTGGGAACTCATAATAGAATTTCAGTACTTAAATGACAGTCACAAAGAGGATGGAGACTCTCTCTCCATGAGGATCCACATGGAGAGGACAAGGTGTGAGGAATACACTGGGAAATGCTTCATCTTGACATGAGAAAAAAATTACAGTGAGATGAGAATTCACTGCAACAACCTCCCCAGGAACATGATGGAACCCTAACTGCTGGAGGATTTCAAGATGTGAACAAACTGCTAGATAATCTCCCCTTCTCAGGAAAGCTTGGCTCAGATGGTCTTTCAAGGTCCCTTCCAACGTGGGCTGTTCTCCAATACTGTGATTAACCAGTTTTGCAAGAATATGTTTGATAAAGGTTATGAGTATGCACATATAAGCGGATGACACCAAAAGACATTAAAAAAAAAAACCAATATAGCAACAAAAACGTGTCACAAGAATGTATAATTAACACAACACAATCCTATCAGAGAATTTAGCTCTTGTTCACCCCTTTTCAAAATAGCCATTGAAATTATGCTATGATTTCCACAATTCCTCTTGTGCAGTGTTTGTCAAGCAAGTTCCAGATCACAGACACTATACATAGCACAATCCAAAGATCAACAGTTTTATCTAGTAATAGATCTATATATACAATTCTAGAGCATAAAACTAACATTAAGAAATCTCATTAAATCTATACTCATGAAATCAATCTACAAAGAAAAGTGGCCATCTATACAGCTAACAGCCACTTGCCAAAATCCCTGTAGACTTTGTGAAATGAGTGCATTCTTTGTAGAGAATTCTGAGAGAGAGAAAAGCCATTGTTCTTATTGCTAAATGATCACAACTCAAAACACTGTGACTTAAAATATTCAAGATATAAAAATTCCAAGAGTGATTCAGTTAAGAGGCTTTTTAAATACCTGTGTCGCTCCAAGTACTCTCTGAAGCTGCAGTGTGAAAGTGACATAGGAAATCCACTTCTGTATTCAAATGAAATTATTATATAATATCAGGGTTTGGAAGGGTGAATATGAAATACATGTCTTCAGATGGTGAGACATGAGGGGAAACAAAAAAGACCCCCCTATAATTTGTCAGGTTCTCTCATATAATATTGAGAAGAAAGTGCTTTTGTTTTATAACTAGCTGTGATAGCACTTAAGATCAGATGTTCTGTGCTACTCTTCCTCAGAGAAAGCATTTTTTGTAGCAAAAAAGAATAGACAGTAATACTCACCTGGGAATGGCCTTATTACCATTTTACATAGGACTTGTGTCTTATTATGACATGTATTCCTTAGTTTTACGAACAGAAGTTCAAAACCCAAATCCTTAATTCATCTTGTACCTCCCATTTTTGTGTTGTCTATCCAGAAGAAATTTAGCTCACCAAAATAAAGCTATTGTCAATTTTCAGCATATTACATTACTGACATGTTCTTTCATCTTCCCTACCCTACTTCATGCGCACTCTATTATTGCAGTATCAGCTACTGTTTTACTTAAATCATCTCCTCTCTGTTACATGTTAACATAAAGCAACATCACATCATTTCCTCTCTGTTACATGTTAAGATAAAAAGATCATAATAAATTCTGAGCCAACTTTCCAAGCAGCCTACACCGGTTTAAATCCCTTTCCGTGCAGTTGAGCACTAGCAGCACTAGCACTTAAATGAGGGGAAAAAAAAAAGGCATTAAAAAAATTGGTGCTAAATGATACTGGCTCAGGAAATTAAGAGACCAACTCATTAATAGAAGAATCTATCTTAAAACATAGACATAGCCTCCTGCTCAGACATCTTCAAGAAATGAATCAAGTGGATGTTGTTAAGACTATTTCAAAGATCTCTTCTCAGTAACATATAAGAGATCAAGGGTTAACTTGTCAATATTGTTAAAATAGAGCTTAATGCTGGTCACAATAGATGGAATTTTTATACAGAAACCTGTACATATCATTAATCTTGCTTGACCTGAAACAAAAACACTTGTAAAAATGCAAGTCCTATTTCCCTTTTGTACCTTCTACGAGTTTGCTGTGCGATTTTTTTGTTCCTTGCCTGTGCAAAGCAAAGGTCATACTTAAGCTCGCTTAACCACCTTGCTGAAGAGAATACTAATGTGCAAGTTATCAAGAGCAGATTTATTTACACAATTTAGATCCATATTAAAAAAAAAAGCAAAATTCCCCAAACTTATTTTACTTTTAATATATATTATGATGTAGTTTCTGAGGGGTTTTTTCTCATTTTTATTAAAAACAAAACACTTCACACTTTAACAAAATTTCCCCTCATCTTGATTGACTGAGGATCTTTCCTTCAGGAAAGGAAAGAAAAAAAGAGATACATGCTAATTACAGCTCTGGTCCTCCTTGTTAGTTAGAAGTTTGGGAATCAGAGCTGCTTTTGCTTCATAAAGTAGCTGCAGAATGAAAATCCTGATCATCTAATGTCAAAACTTTCAAAGGGATAAGGGTAAAATATTTAAGAAAGTTTTCCCATAATAGCCACTGGAAAAAAAATCTTAATTATGCTGAAACTGTGAGAACTATTTTGTCTTATTTTTTCTATCATGAATCTTCATTCTGAAACAGATACAGTTGTTTGAAAAATTCCAATTACATTATCCCTTAGTGCCTCTTGATCTTATGCAGACTGCTATCATAGTTAACATTTACAAGAGAGCAACAACCTCTTCATCTATAAAACATCCAAATTTTAACAACATTATGTATGAAGGTGAAGTTCACTATGCCACGTGGGAACTGAAAATCAGGATGTATCTTAGCAGTAGCTACATGAAATTCTGCATACTTTCTTTTATGTGTGGATTTACAGAAGCTGTGACAATTTTAAAACCAGTTAATGATCTGGCACAAAAGATCATTCCCTGAGATGATTCTGCAGCCCTACTATCCCAAAAGAATGGCCACCTCCCCAGGAACATGTATTCACAGATAGGAAAAAATGTATTCTGCCTTACAAGCCACACCAGGAGTGCCACAGTGAGAAACAGCCTGGTTTTTACATCAGTAAGACCAGACTTCTTTTTTCCTCACCCTCATCAAACTCCAGCTTCTTTGAGAATGTCTATCAGCCAAGTGTAAGGATGCCTACTGTAATTCCAGATGACTTCCAAGTTATAAGACTTGAGAAATAAATCATTTAATACAGATAAACTACATTTCAGTCTTGTCTAGATTATACAATTACTGTGTTTTCATTCATTCTACATCCATGCAAATTAAAATACATATTGAAGGTTTAGAGTGAACAAAATCTTAAGAGTTTGTTTTTCAACTCTACACTACTTTCGTTTCTCCTTGACTGGAGACAAACAGAACTGTCCCGCAAACTCATCAATCAAGTTTAGAAACCATTAACTCAACCTACAAGGTCATCAAGATAAGAATAAAATCAATAGGATTGTCCTTCGGAGCTCTTTTCAGATATGGCTTATAAGTCTCTACAGCACAGTCTTGCATACTGGCTCATTTTTAGTCAAATATTTACCCTGGTTGCAGTGCAACTTCTGGTTTACTTTGCAAGCTGTCAGTGTTCTGGTTTTGACTATAGCACCACTTCTTGCATCTGGTGGGGTCGCACTCCTGTATGGCCGTGCTTAGTGTACACATCACCCCAATCAAGCCTGGTAATGCACAGCTTGCTGAAGAGAATGGGAAAATAATGCTCAGATAATGGAAGACAGCATCTGGATATTATAATTATGACCAACCATCTAAGCCAGAATGAAAATCTACATTAGGGTTGATGTTAACTCATTAAACAGAAGTGCAGAAATTAACTCTCTTGGCCTGCAGACAACGATGACCCCTCTTGAGCGGTCCCATTGCACAGCCTGAAGGAAGGCCTGCACTCGGAACACACCAAAAGTTGCTGCACAAACTAGTGGTGGGAGAGCTCTCATCAGTAGACAATGACAAGCCCTAGCATAGCTCATGTTTAGATGTTGAAATTTTAAGGCTCTTTGCAAAGCAGTCCCTCCACCCTCTTGCCAATCCTCCCGCCACTAAAAGCAAGCATCAACTGATTTTCTCACAAGCACATCACGCCTTATGCCACCCCTGACATGGGAAATTTCTGTCTGATGGTCACCCCATCATAAACCTTTTAATGGATAATTTTAAAGAAACTCTCACCTCGCAGTAGCTAGGTAGATGGTTTGTGAGGTTAAATATTAATCTATTAGAACAGCACCATTTTTGAAAAAGCAACAGTGCTATGTATCTAGGCTATATAAATATCAGGTATTTTCTACATAATCTTTTCTATTTTGGCCTATACCCATGTTCCTTCCCTATGTCTGGCATCCCACACTTCCTGAGCGTGGTTTTATAGCACACTGTAAATCAGTACTGTCTTGTATCCTCTACCACAATACAGCTCTGACTGCCAAAATAACACACAACAGTTTTAACAGGATGCTAAAGTTAAGTGCCGTGAACATAAGATACCAAAAGTAAGATTAAAAAAAAAAAAGAAAAAAAAAAATAGAAAAAAAATATTGGAAAATTTAACAGAAACAGATGTATGAACTTTGCATTATTTAACTCAAAGTTGTTTGTTGATTTTCTTACTGAGGACTCCTTCTATCCTTTCCTGTCCCTAGCAAATAACCTGTAATAAGGTTGTGCCTTCTTAACTCAATCTTATTTACTTAAGTGCTCCTAAAAGAGCTAAGAAAGTGTGCTACACAACATATACTAATAATCTTTGGAAAGTCAAATAAAAGCATAACAAAGCATATAAATGAAATCATATTATATACATTCTTATATAAACAAAATATGATAAAAACAACAGCTGTGTTTTATGCAGGCAGAAACTGATTTTCAACAGCAACAACCGCAAGGTAGAAAAATCCCCCCAAACATATTTGGACACCACAAAAATTGTATAAAAATATTATGTTTTCCCTATTGATAAGTGTACCTCAAACACAGCTGATGACTGAGTACATTAGTAATATACAGTATTTTTAGCTCCTTTTAGTAACCTTTTTTGTTTTTGTAGCCTCTTAGGTCCCCTCTGGTTAATATAGATTTGTAGATATTGTAGATTTTAGATTTACATTTAGATTTTAGATTTATAGATTTGTAGATTTTTTTATATCTTGTAGATTTTTTTAGGAACAAGAGCAAAGACAGTTTTAAAATGCTATGAATTCTTATCAGCCACATATTAGCTGACTACATTAACAGTACAGAAATAATTATGTATGTTTCATATCATAATCATAAAGCCAACAAATCATGATTAACTAAAAGAAATGCCCCCAAAAAACTTGCACCTAGTATTGTAAGGATTCAAAGCTTTATCATTCTTCTTGGTTCAAAGAAATGGGGGGAAAAGCTGTGACTCTAAGAAATGTATAGTTTCAATAAATGTGAATGCTATTTATTGATAAAGGATGACTAGACAGTATTCTAGAAAGTGCGCAAGTACAATTTCTCACACTGTAGATTTTGGTGTGTCTTTGTGTAGGTGCAGTGCTACACACTTCACTCCTATCAACCCAGAGCAAATACAACACATGTTATTTCAATATGAAACACAAACCTCGGTACTGAAGTTCCATTCTTTCTTTTGAAAATTATTCAATAGAGTAAGATTGGATACAGCTAGGATAGATAAAGCTTTGTGTTTAGACGCCAATTAGGTGATAAAAGCTAAAAGTTTTATCACCTCATTTCAAAATTGGAATGTAAGTAAAGAAAAGAGAAAATATTGCCTGGAGTGTCAGTATACTGACAATACATTCAGACACACTTACACAATTCAGGGTGTATTATAGATTAAAAATCATAAATCCTCTACATTCCTACAGAAACTCAGTCTACTACTTTAGCCTTTATTTATTTAGGCAACTGTGGTGAATAAAAATAAATAGGATCTAAAAACCTATTAACTCCATCAACTATGTAGACCCTAATCATATTAACACCTCTTCACATTGTTGTTGATGGCAGCATGTTTCAATAACATTGCTTTGTCAGAGCATTACTTACAAAAACATAAGCAGTCTATCAAAGAAACATAAACATTCAAAAATCAAGAGAATTAGCTAACTGATGTGGGTGCTACAATCTGAACCAAAACTACACCAATTCCAAGCAGTCTCCAAGCATGACACATTGAACACACTGAATTTTCCACATCTTACTGAGAATTTGCTGATGAAAGCTGGAGCACCACACTGCTCACAGAATCTGCTTCAGTGTTTGACCTTGCTCTGACGTAGGACCCCATTGGTACCAGTGGAGAAGCTCGAGAGCACAAGACATTGCACTGGTTTTACTGACATTGACTCACTGAAGAGAAATCCACAGCAAATCTTTGAGATAGTTATTTAAAAACTTAAATTCTCGAGTGCTCTGTTGGACTGCAAACTCAGCACCTTGCCAGAATAAATCCTTGCTGAAACCCGCGTGTACGCCACTGTCTTTAACGATTAAGCTGTGGCATAAGATGAACTATCACACAAGTTTACCTTGAGTTTTCCTGGTTTTGCTAAGTTTAATATCCATATTGTTGATATGAATCTTCAAAAGGTTTTCAGTCAATATAGAAGCACAGCTTTTAGAACAAAAATGCAAATAAGCACATTGCAGATTAACAAGTGAAACCCAAAAAACTCAGGAGTTTTTAAACACATATCATAAGCCAACATACCCTGTGGCATCACATTTATCACATAAGATCATATTACTATCTACTGTGGTCTATCACAAATTAATATATCTATTGATCCCAAATTCAGAACCCAATTCAACCACAATGTCTAATTGCACACTATACGAGTTTATGACAATTTAATGTTCATACGCTAAGATAACTTAATGTTTTCTATGTGTGTTTGAAAACAGTCAAGGCTGGCTAAAAGTAGACATTTCAAATTCGTCAACTCAACTCTTTGCCAACTACCATCTTGAACAGGGAAATCAGGAACACATTTCTAGAGTCAAAACTGTTCCAAGACTCTACTGGATAAAACAAGTGAGCCACAGAAGTGTGCTCACTAGAAAGCAGCTTGGCAACGGACGGTTTTACAGACCTCTCAGAAATCCCAGGGCTGAAATGCAGGAGTCTAGATGTGGGGCATGGCAATTTCAAGTCCACCATGGAGAGACAGAATTTAGAAACTCGTGAACAATGGCAGTTTGTTCTTGTGTAAACACTCAGCTGTGCACAACAATTTTGTACGATAAATGGAATGACTCAGCTTGAGTCTCATGACAGGGCAACTTGATCACAGATATGCTGAAATATTTGATCACAGATCTAATTTTACAAGTGGTATGATCAGTCAGTAAGTTGAGAAGATAACTGAGGGACAGCGAATATCTGAAGGCAACTATATGGGACATGTAGAAAATACAAAGAAGCTCTGCAAACAGGAGCAGCTTCCTGTTAATAAAGTCAGAATGGTGGTACTGCCTATAAAGGGACTAAGTATGAGCAGTGTGCCTGCAGATCATGTGCACACCCTGAAACAGCCACTGCTGGGCTAGGCTTACTGACATGTGAAAGAAAACGTTTGAGAAATAGACAGAAACCCCTGCCCTGGATGCAAATTGGCCTACCTAGCTTCTATTTTCAGTAATTTGGTGCTTAACTGCTATATTTGGAAAAGACATAAGAAAAAAACAGTTTGTGTTTGGGAACCATGCAGAATGTTAAAATACCTATTCAAAACAAATGATCCAGACAAAAAATTCAACTCACAAGAGTGGATATACAGGTTTCCTTTGGCATCGTGGGAAAACCAGGGTTATCATCTAGGCACAGGTCATTTTACCTAAGGAGAGAAGCTTCACAATCTGTTGCACTTGAATTGATGCAGAACAACCTTTATCTAACATACTAAACAAGGAAGGCTGTCACTGCTTCACAGATGCAGCTAAGGACCATCCTAGTCATCCTTCAGCATATACAAGCATCAAAAAAATGGTCAGCAATATCCATTACCCCAGATGAAGCTGTCTGTGTTCACAAGTACTGTCTGGAAGCAGCTTTTCTGATAGCATGTGAGTCGGAAGCTCCTCCAAGATGCTGACAACAATAGCCAAGTCATCCTCAGCTGACAAAAGTGGAAGTGATTTTAATACTTACCAAGGGCCATCAAGGTTACTAGGCTGAAAAACCCAAACATCCAAAGCCACCACAACGCCACAAGCATGACACACAGACACATTCAAATCTGTTAAACCTAAAGCCCCCCACCACACTAAAATACATCCTATACTTTTTTTTTCCCTCTTCAAACCTGCCTTGCAATTTCCTCCTGTACACAGGAGAGAAGAACTGCAAGTAAAAAATTCTCAAAATATCTCTATACAATTCTCAGGGCATTTGCTATGACAGTAACAAGGAGCATATAATGTTATGAATAGAACATTTTATGTGCACTTGTTTAGCTTACATATGAACAACTGAAAAGTAGTTATTGAATAACTTTTCTTGGTTGGCAGAGAAATAAAATTATAGTTTTATTTATGGCGACAACATACAATTGGGAAACAAACCTGCTTACTTTAAGGTTACCCTAGAAAGGCATCGTTATTTGCAGGAACCAAAACTTTGGGCCTTTGACTTTCAAAACACTTCCAGATATTCCTCCAAAAAGTTTTTGTTTAGTAGTTTATGCTAATGTTACAAAAATTGTCGTATTTTTAAACAGCTGTAAGTAAAAGTAACATTATTTCATGAAAGACATCAAGGTATTGCATATCCCTCAGTGACTTCAACCGGCCTGTCTCTTCCACTCTTGCTAGACTCCGTTGTCCTGAATTTTGCATATTCCAAAGCAAAATTCCAAATTTCCTCTGCTTGGGCATAACAGGATATAAACTGAAATAAGAACCAAATAATTTATGCTGTTTTTTATGAATATACACAACTCCAACTGCAATTCCTTGAAATAATTTATCACTCCTGAGATGTCTAGTGTATCACTTCTCTGTCCACCTCAGTTTTGTAATCTGGAATTATTTTTAGTATTTTTTAGTGCTAGATGTCCATATACTATGTCAAAGCACACACACACACACATATATATCCCAATAAAAAATTATAAAATGAAACAGCTGATTTTACCCATTAGTCAGAAGACTAATAACCGAATAATTTCTGACAAAAAATCAAATCATGCTTTGAACAACATTTTTAATACATGAAATAACAGATAAGGTAATTTCCTTATTCTTAAAAGCCCAGTTATGAAGAAACAGGCTTTGAATCAGTTCCACAGGCCCATAAAACTGCATGCAGAACTTGATTTTTTTTTTTTTGAATTTCTGTTCTGTAATGCTTTATTCTACTTATTTTGAATACCTCTTTGGCATATGTTCTTGTAGCCACTTATTTTGTTGAGTAACATTCACGTACTTTCAATGTTTTTACTCTCAGACGTTGCTTAGGATTTACTTCCCTTTTCTGTTTTTTCCATTCCTGAAGTATTTTAAAACATTTCAGAAGTTTCCCCAGGTACAATCTTAACCTCCTCCTATGAAAATAGCAGGGCTTTTTCTTATCCTTGTCTTTTCTAGATGACCTCAATCTCTTAACATTTGGAACAACTGTGTTCTTCCTAGAACTGCTTAGATTTTATTTGCTTTTGGTTTATGAAATTTATTAGGTGTGAAATATTTTATTGCCTTATTTACTGGCTTCAGTGTCCTATTCTGGGAAAGTAAGCAGATCAGCTACAGGCACCCCTAAAGACAACAATATTAATGACTCCAGCTGATGTTCCTACTTTTCCAGCCAATGGAAATGTGAGCACTGTTCCTGCAAGCAGCATGCTTCCTGAAGCTCTGCCCCAGCACACTCCAAGTGTTCACTACCTGGAATGAAGCCAGAAATATACCCTGGCCTGTTTCACAAAACTGTAGAAGGCACACTCCATCACCTACCAAAGGAAAAAAAAAGTCATTTATATTTTTCATAAGCAGGACAACTCAACATAAAACCTAAATTTCCCTCACCCAGAAATATGAAATTGGTCAGTTATCCAATAAAAAACTGAAAAGAGAATTTATGCAACAAATATCTATTACAAAGAAATGCAATCTCCCCCTTGAACAGAGAGAAATAGGTTCAAAACCTGAAGAAAAATATTGTGCTACCTCCTGCCAATTACTGTGCCATCCCAGGTGTGCCACATAGCCCTATCAGTGGCCACTTCAGCCTCCTTGACAGTCTCTCATAGATACTCACATTCTATTTATCGATGGTGTATTGACCAAATAAATATTGAACACCATCCCAACCTGTCCAGAGCAAAACCCAGTTTAACAGCATTAGACAGATGAATGAACAGGCATTGTACAAGGACACTGATTATGATTATTACAAAGCTGTGTTAACAACTACAAATTTAAGCAAATTATATTTCTGTTGAAGTATAATGGAAGTTTAAGATTCAGCAAGCATAAAGTTTGGACTCCCTGCATTTAACACTGAGGACCTGGAAACCTGTGTGTTTGCAACATGCACCACAACTTGAGATGGGAAGAGATCAGAGAACTCCTAACTCCTGATCTCTTCCTTCAAAGCATGTTAGATTCCACACTCGTTTTCTGAGGGTGGCTCCTTGACTCATTATTCCTTTTCAAAAACAAATGCCCTCATGGCTGAGCTTTACTTGCAAGGCATGGAAAGAAAACAGCAACTTGTGTAAGGAAAACCACCAAATTTTATAGCTGTCTCGTTAACATATCAGCTACATCATGGTTAGCCCAATTAAAAAAAGGCAACCCTGCCCAAGCCAAAGACTGTCCTACAGGAACCCATGAATTTAATATGCAGCAAAAGAGAATAATCTTCAGGAAGGTGTTCTGCTTGTTTTCATTTATATATTACATTTTTCTACAGTGATATAACCAAGTGTCACCAAACAACCACTCACTTTCATGAGAAACATCAAGAAAATCATTTGAGTTTAGCAGAGCAAATTTTTCTCTATCATTCTATTCTTCCAGTTTGCACTACTGTCTTAATGCCTTATGCTCCAAAGCATATTTTAAAAAATTGGGAATAAGTTTCTTCCATAATTCTGCATAAGTGTAGCGCAACAGAATTGTAGCTTTTAAGATATATATGCAATACAAATAAACACTAACTTCATTATGGTAGCATAAAAGACAACGAGCTCCAAGCAAAATGCCTCTCATTTGCAAAGATGATCATGACTAATCCTATGCCAAGGCAAGACCAAAGATTTTTGTTTTTAAAAAACAACTACAAAAAACCACTGTGTAATCTAAAACCTTGTTTAAATTTTATTTTGGCTGCAAGCCTATATTGAACAATTAAGTGGGGTTTTTTCCATCATGAAATCAAGACATAGAGTGCTTGTGAACGGACACTCATTTCAAGCAGGTATTTTTCATTATAATTAAGCATATCAATTCTTCTTTTTTTTTTTTTTTTCCCCAAGGCCTGTTATTAAACCTTCATGCTCCACATCCCCTCCAAATTTTATTACCATTTTCATACCCTGTGGTGAGGCTGACAAAAAGCACTGTAGATTTGACAACCATAAGCACAGGAATCTAGCAAGAAATTACTATGCAAATGTGCCTGGGAGAAGATAACACTAATAAATATTTGCTGATGGGCCTTTTGCTCCAGTAGGTGGCACATTTATAATGAAAACTTAACAGTAGTTAAAGCCAAAGATCAGAAGCCTCAGATGTACATGCCACGGATAGATGACAAAAGAGGAAAAACACTTCCACATGTTGTCATTTTAGAGGAACCAATCCAAGCTCACCAAGTTTGTGAAAAGTTGGAAGGAAAATATTTTCATCTTTCTATAAATGTTTTATATTGAAAAAAAAAGTATTTTTACTCAGTTAATTTTGCAGTTAAAGGAATGTAAGCCAAAGGAATGTAAGCCACCACATTTTTACTTCACTGTAGAGAAAAATCAATTACAAAATCTGATACTAGAAGAAAAATCTAAGAGAAGGGGAGAAAATACTACCACGTGATCACATAAAATTTGAACTAAAAGAGTATAAGATAATGTTTCAGAAAAAATAAGTAACTAACTTGAGGTAACTCCTTGACTTCAATAGGGGAAAGTAGAGGGTGTGTCCTCTTACACAGCAGGAAAAAAAGCAGGCAATTCAGTGACTGACTTTCCCAGACATTCAGTGATGTGCAAAAGAGAATTCTACTTCTGTTTTAGTTTGAGCATTTCCACTAATATTCTTTTTTAATTCAAGCCATGTTGTGATTTTCAGCTCTTAAAACAATCAAATTGCAACATATTTTTGGATTTATTCATGGATAGCACTTAAAATCCTGAATACAGGTACACATATCGTGACCCAGAAGGGAGAAGAGCTTAGATAAAGGTCAAGTTTCAAGCAAACTGCAGAAATAAATTCCAAGCAATACTTAAATTCATAGAGCCTTTTCATTCCCACTTCTGTGGGAGAAAGTTTAGTATCAGGAAAAAAAATAAAAGCCATATTCTGGCAGCACACTCTCTGGAATCAGAAATAACACCAGTTTGCAAAGCATTAGAAAGATTAGTATTAGTATTATAGTCACAGGCTCAGGAGCAAGCCTGTTAACAGTACATCTTGTCAAGACAGTTCTGTGCAACCCAACTGTAAGCACTTAACCTTAAGTAAAATGGTAAAACAGGAAGGAATTAGTTGTCCAAATAAATTAGTATGCTTACACTGTGCTTCCCACTCTTACCATAAAGTACAGAAAGAAGTCTTTGTGGATAGATGGATGTAGGTGCTGGGGACATGTTCCAAAGGAGTTAAAGACATTCCAAGGATAATAGCCTGAATATAGCTCTGGGTGATATTGTCTTCAAACAATACCAAGGAAGTGGGAATGACAATGGCTAATGAGCATGCCCATCCCAAATGCTAATGTACCCAAAAGGATAAAAACTCAACAAAATTATTTACATGGTTAGATTACAGATATTCTTGTCCCCAATCTAGGTAACACTGTAAGGAAATATCTGTCAGGTAAATCATATACACAGTGTCTTTAGAAGCTGATTAGATTCTCTATTCTCCATTTTCTGTCTTCACTGAAGGCATGCTTTAGATCAATGAAAGCCTTTGAAACTAATACCAAGAAAATCAGGCAACATGGTAAGGACACATCATGTATAGGAAATTAGATAAAGCTATGCCAATAGAAACCCTACATCAATATTAAGCTAAAATAAGATATTATGCTTTTTTTTTTCCAACCGTTAAAATAACTTTGAGTGACAAGTTCACTGCACATCCAGATGGTAGCAAGTAGTGGCCACAGAGTTGCTACCTAGCTGCCTTTCAGTATTTAAATACAGTATTAGAAACGGAGTCCAATCTCTACAAAGGAGCAAAACAAGCAGTGCATACCATAAGTAAGGAATTTGACCTGGAAAATTACTCTCCTTTTACAAGTGCTCAGAGAAAAGCTTGATCCTGCCAGCTGAAAATAACTAGAGGAGAGGAAAAGACAGCAGAAGCCCAGAAAACCTTGAGAAGTATCAGTATCATGCTTCTAACTTGATGTAAAGAAAGGGAGCTTTATGAACTCACTCCTGGTCTAAAGAGTATTTATTCCAGTTACAAGTATGTTGTGCAGACTTTAAAAACCAGGACCCAACAGTTCATGGCTGTGGAGGCAAAGTTGTCATTCTGATTCATCGGCGAGTCACTGAGGCCACTGATGTAAAATCATGTTATTAAAAAAGTAATACATAACCTTTTCAAATGTTACACAATCCCTGCTTGTAATTGCATCCTTAATACAAACAGTGCCAGACTTGAAATCAAGATTCCTTGCCATTTTATAAGGAGAATGTATCTAATCATAGAGGTTCTTTAATAGTAGAGAAGAAAAGGGACCTCCTAACACATAATTAGAAAATCCAAATTGGCAGTAAGATGCAGTTCTTAACTGCAAAGGTAAAGGTTTATTTAAACAATTCTACAGCATAACAAGTAAATTCACCACATCCTGAAGTCTTTAAATTGAACTTGAATGTGTCTCTAAATAATGTGTTCTAGTTCAGTTGCAGATTTATTGGGCTTAACAGCAAACACTGGCATATTTGGGAAAGCAATTTCTTCTCCTAAAGGAATTAATGCTCGAGATTATTTTGTCCAGTATTGTAGAATAGATAAGGCTTGGTGATTCCTTCAGTCCTCAGAGTCTCTGAGCCCCCATGGATGCACTGATTCTGACTTTGTTTATACCAGAACTGTCATACTAGACCATACATGCTTACAAATGTGTTGACTTCCAAGTTTCTTGGTAACAAACTCACTTTGATTAGTGTAACAATAATAATTTTCTCATTATTTTCAGTTAATTGGTAGATGTCCCTTCAGACTTCACTTTGTGCTGGCAGCTGATTGTTCCACACCAGTACCATCATATTCCACCAGCACTCAGAACCAACATCAAAGGGAAAGGAAGAAAGGGGAAAAAACCTTTCTAAATTATTATGGTGCCTCAAAGATTCCTCCTCTGTCTGCACTGTTACTGGCTGTTGTTCTATCAACTATGCAACTCCTGAAACCTTGACTTAGCATAACAATTTCTCCTGACCCTAGAACTCTATTAAAGGTAGGCAGTAAACAACATGCTCGTGCAATAGATGGCCTAGAAAATAATATACTGAGTAAAGGGATTTCAATTTCAGGCCAGGTAGCACAGTAGCACAGCAGTTTCTTGCAGTTTATCATCACTCAGCTGCCTACTAAAAGCTGCTATTTTGACACATTTTAGGATACGTAATTTGTAGCTACATGTATTTGACCACTCAAGACAGAATAAAAATTGCCATTTTTCATACAGATTCCATGCATGCTCTCCTTATCTTAGACTGGATGAGGTGGCCACGTATTTCTCAACTCCTAGTGTTCTTCCAGCAGTATGCTTTTGCCACTGAGGGGTCACTGTTGAACAGGCAAGGCAGATAGATGCTCTTTCAGAGGGGCCAGAGCAGCTCCCCTCTGCACAGTGCACAGCTGTCCGTTCTGAGAATGATCACCCCGAGTACAGGATGGATGAGACTCTGCACAGCAGAACAGTCTGCTAATCTGCAGCCAGCAGAAACAACACAGTCCTGCTCTCCACTCTGTAGATATTCAACTAATGAATGACAATTTCTGAGATTAGGATTCTTATCTTAGTTATTTAAAGCAGTTAAAACAGCTTTGATGCATTGCATCAACCTTGCAAAGAGGATGACTTGAAGCAGTCAGGGTAGTGTGCTATCTATCAGAGCAACACTAAGCTTTCAAATGAGGAAAGAAGACAAAAATAGAAATATTTTTAAAATGTAGACAACTTTATCTGTCCAATTGATCCATTGATTTCAAGTCTAGATAATCATAACAAGTATTTTTGAAGCAAAGCTCTAAAAATACGGAAACTTAACTGCATTTAGTCTAGATGTATGTGCCTGGCATTCCATCACCTAACCAAGAATTTAAGCAAAAAATAAGTACATTATGATTACAAACATACCCTGTCTTTGCCATGGCAGATGTCCAGTGTAATAATGTGCAGACAGGATCACTGTCAATTTAAATCTGCTCTTGCCTTCTGCCACTGGAGTCTTAACATAAAATGCCATTGAAATCTATTCAAACAGGTCTTTAAACTTCAATGAAACTTGATACTCAGTAAATTAACAGCCCTTCAAATGTATCTCTTGTATAAACAAGACCACTACCCAAAGAAACCTACATCAATAAAGAACTCAACAAAGCTTCTCTTCAAAGAGGCTTCAGTAAAGGTGGCTGGAAGTTTTACTTAAAGCAATAATGAAATAAAATTATCTGACAAAAATATTGCTTATAAAGCTATTTCTAACCTTTTCATTTTTTCTTTTTTTAATGCATGCCTATTTTGCATAAAATGAACTTCTGATGATAAAATTCCATTTGGTATATTAAGTTATGCTCCTAAACAAAGATAAAAAGATGAAGCATGCCATAATTATACAAATAATAGTCTCTTGCTATAAAAATATAAAGCAAAAAAAATACTTTAAAAAATGATCATTTTGGGCATTTCTTCAGAATTATTTTTCTGATGAACTGAGCGTTTCCTCAATACACATTTTCTCCACAAGGTTGCTTAGTTTACAGAAAAAGGTTTAAATTAAAACCCAGAGCAGAACCTCCAAAATTCACCACAAAGTTCATGCTGTCAAGTCATTTGCCCCTTCAACTGTGATCAACTTCAATTCCAATTTACAGCAGCAGATGGGGGACATAACCCTGGGATGCTTCAGCACTTCAGAATCCCCCACTTTCTGGGGCAGAGTACAGTACCACTGCATACCACACATTGGCTTCACTTTCAGCAGTCAGGAAAATAAGAGAAGTGGTCAAAGTAGAGCAGCCAGAAAGTGAAAATCAGAGNCATCTCCTCAAGTAGTACTTATTTACGCCTATTCCCGAAAGCATCACGTTACTTTTCATCTCAATTTAATGCAATCTTTTCTAGGTTACACAAATATTTAACCCTACATACATATTTAATCTTAGGTGCATGATTAATCATCACTAAAGTCTCCCATAAAGCACTCCTGAGGGTAGCTGGCCCTTGAAAAGTCTGGAACATCCTGACTCCAGCCATGCTGCTGTTTCATTTTGTGTATCAGGATGCAGCACTGCCTTCTGCTCTCACAAACTCCTCTTGTTTTAATTTACTTCTTGAGTTAAATTGTACATGATATTTCAGCACCAACCCAAATATCTTCCTCTTTGTAACCAAGCCCATTAATGTCTTTCCAACAAGTGAGCATGTGCATGAGAGAGCTGGGGGAGCAGCCACGTGTTTAAGTTGCAGAGCACCTTCAGAGCATGGAAATCCCCAAGAGCTTTTACCTGTTACTGCAATATCTCATTTTTGTCCCGTTTCTCAGAAGACTCCAATAAACCTGGGCATGATCAATGAATAAATATCAGGTTGTGAAAAACACAATCGTTTGGGTAAAATCTGGCTAAACTATCTGACAGATGTTTACAAATCAATAAATGTTTTATAAATTTAAAATTACAATTATATAGCTGGGCTTAGCAAATCATAAAAAATATTGAAGTTTTTTTTTTTCAAAATTACTTAATAGTTGGGATACACATTTCAGATTAATCTTTCTAGAAATCATACTTTTCTCATGTTTATCACTTCTTTACTAGTGGGTATTCTGATCTAAGCAACATTTAATAAGCAGTTACTTGATACCTTCTAAAATTTAGGAATTTATAAAGTATTCAAGTAAATAGTTTTGTCACTCACATATTGATGGGTAAGTTTCTTACAAGGCATATATAGTTTACAGATTGCTGGTAAAATATTACTTTATTGATTTAGATTTTATGCTTCACTGATTTTCCAGTGGAGAAATATTACCTGGAGAAGGGTATTAACAGCATAGATACCATGCAATAACTAACATCCAGAGTAGAAATCTAATGTACATTTAACAGAAAAACATCAACTAAAATATTTTTTCTGCAAAGGTAACCTGAAAATCTCTGGAACAAAGCTGACTTGTTTGTTTTGAGGAAGGTTGAAAGAAAAAAAGACAATCTTCCCTTGAAGGAGAAATACTCATTAGAGAGGGTGAATTATTAAAATGAGTAAGTGTTTGCAACTGATAAAATAAAAGGACAACAACATTTTTACTTGTTTCTGCCAGATTTGTACTTGTTTCTGTCAATAGCTATCAAGAACAAATCTGGAACTACACCACTTTCCATTCTTTATAACCATGTTTAAAATACCTGGAACTTGGGGATGTTTTCATAAAGGTTTACTCCCCAGTAAATAAACTCCTGGTGTTCCAGCTTTGGCTCTTCTCAAAGTCTCTGCCCTAACTCAGCAGCCAAAGTGACTGAAAAGCTTAAATCTTATTTTCAGAAGTAACATGGGTACACAGGAGCTAAGTGCTATTTATGTTTCCTTAAAAAGAGGTTACTACAATGATTACTTAATAGATCAATTTTTACTATTCAGAATCTTACTAGAGATGCATCAGGCTCAAATGGTACCACTAACAAAGCTGGCCACCATACACTAATTGCATTTCCTAACAATAATCTTCAGTTCTTTCCAGCTAGTCTGTTTTTTCTTGACAAAGTGATTTCTGTGTCTCTTTATCCAGATGTGCCACTCTAAAGCCTATAAATCTTCCTCACCTCTTTACTTTCTCCATGTTCCACTTAAGTTTGATTTGCTGGTGAACAAAAGCCTCCATTTCTGCTCATATTTAAACACTCAGTCACAAAACATTTCAGGATGTCATCACTGCAAACACTCAAGGCTGAGCCAGAGGAGATGAACATGTGTGAAAATTCTGAATCCAGTTTGAGCAGAAAACCAGACAATTTTAAGAACTTCCTACACTGATTTCTTACCTTGCCTTTGTCTCTCCACCCCTGCTATGAAATATCCTGATGAAAATGAAGACTCCCAGGTGGAAGTTACAAACCCAGGCACTGCGTTTCGACTGCTGCCATCACAGAATTCTTGAAGCAAACAAAAGGGAAACTCGCACACCAGAGACCTGCTCTGACTTTTTTAGCTCAGTAGAAACACAAACAGTACCAATGTGAACAGATGGCAAAACCAAACAAAAAATCCAAAACTGAACACACCACAGTAACCTCAGGAGTCCCTTGATATGGAAACATCCTTTCATCACCTGAGCACAGGTGATCTGAACACAGATCTCCTACACCATCCAGAGCAACCCATACACTAGCAAGTGGTGTCACCAAATGCATCATAACACAAATTCTTGCCCAAATTCTGACAGTTTCACAACTTGCTTAAAGGGAAAATTTTGTCCACTGAGTTTTCACAGTCATATCCTTTCCCTCAAGTAGCTCCTGTAACACACTATATGAATTTTAAAACCTCAGTCCTTAAAGGAAGCTGTATTCTTCTATTCACAGTGTATTAAAAAGAATTCCTCATCTTCTCCCAAGATCTGCATTGCTCAGCCAGAGACAAACATTTCAGTGTAGGCCTTGAACCTACCCAAAGCTAAGGAATTTAGCCTTTCATCTGTCCTGACTGCTGGTATCAATACAAAAGCACTCTCGTCACACCTCTGGAGATCAAAACATACCCAGCTTTCCTCACTTCCAGCTAAAAAACAATTTTAGAAAACTTACTTAGAGGAACAAAAAAAACCATATGTGAAACAGGGAAGTTATTTAGTTCATTTTTCCTTCAGAGTCATGTTATGAGCACTGCTCAAAATCCAACAGAACAGAAAGCATATAAAAAAAAGACAATTTCTTGGCTGAACATTCTGGATGAGACCTCCAGAACATCTCTGGCTCTTTAACCTATAGACAGGAAAAAACATATAAACTTGAGCTTCAGCAGTAAAACTTCAACAGGGCTGCTACAGTGAACTACAGCTCTCAGCACACTCATCTCCTCTGGCAGGATTCATCAGTGACCTTCACTAAAAAAAAGCAAATTCAAGATTTCCACAGAGAGCTTAGCTAGAATTGGATCCCAGAGCCATGAGTAACATGGAATTGCTCACAATATACCACTTCTCCAATATTTTTTTCCCCTTTTAGCTTAGTGTCCTCTTCTTCAGAATCTCCTTGTAAAGTAACCTTGGCAGTAGAGAAGCTGTTACACCCCCTGAACACTCTCAAAGTGCAAAAGATCACCATACTTTAACACTGATGCCTTCCAAAGAAGAAGAAATTAAAATTACAGTGCCATGTAATAACTGACAATCTGATACAGAAATGGATAGAGAATGGATACAGAAAAAATAGAGCTCCACACCAGGAAGTGAAGTGGTTTTGTCCAGCATCACTAACACTGGATCCTGCCTCTCACTTGAACTGCCAATATGAAATGGCAGGAGGGAAAACATGCAGCAATAAAGACACTTGGAAGAGGATGCAAGATCTTTGAAGGTAAAAGCACCTCGCAAAACCCATCTTGGATCAAACAACTCACCAGACTGAAATGTGGCAAGCTTGTATTCATAGTGATAAAAAGCATGGATAAAAAGAATCCCCAAAAAGTAAAAGGACAAAGAAAGGCATTCTAGCTCAAGCACTTAGACAAATAAAACAAATTTTATATGTCATGGTAAGCAACATGTCACACATTGTTTTCCAAACGCTCATAGTATTTTCTGCCTGGTAGCCTTTAAACACATGCTGAAAAATAGCAAGCAAATTTATTCAAAGGTCCTAAAATGACAACAATATATATAGATTTTTAAGCTGTCAGTCTGCATCTCTTGCATGACTACAGAAGTATCCAAACATGGTTTTGAAAAGGGAGCTTTGTTGAAGTGGGACTGCTGTGCTTTCCCAGTGCCTGTGACAATGGACAATCATCTCCGCATCTTCTACTTCTCCTTCTCCTCCATGATGATGGAATAATAAAAAATGGGCACACCAGCTTACGTTTACTTCTTAACTAAACTTCTGGAAACTATGACCTCCAGCTTTTTCTTTTCCCAGGAAGGCCGAACAGTAGGAGAACAGGATCTCTCCTCAGCACTTAACAGCAGAAACATTACCAGCTCTAGAGCTCACCACATCTTCCATGCAATGGCAAATTTTGCTCCTTGCAGACAGAACTGCGCAAAGAAGCAAATATTGTGTCATTAAAAAAATGTTTATTTCAGGATCAAGTCAGAATTGTGAACACCTAGATTAAAAGCAATGTAAATTTAAATTGCCTATATACAAGAGAGAATAATGTAGGCTAGACAAAGTAACCCAAGTGAAGTGCACAATGTTAACCACCTTAACATCAAACATAGCTCCTAGTGAGGGAACAGTCAGAAATCTGGCAGAGTTAAAAAAATAAAAATCTTACAAGAATGAGATACAGGTTAAAAACAAGTTGGTTCATCAACTTACGAATTACATGTATTAAAGAAGGTTTTACCAAAGTATTTACAAACAACTTATTTTGACTTCTACAGATTCCTGAATAAAGAGAAAAGCTTGTAACGTATTCTAAAGCTGCTATATGAAAATCATCCTGAATGTTTAGGGTGCTTCATATACATTTTTCAAGTGCATTTTAATCTTTATCATTAAATAAACACATAGATAAAACTAGCATTGAGAGACAGCAATTTTATATGTCATGGGGGGAAAAAAGCAAACAAAACTTATGAAGTGTAAAAAGGTGACAATTAATTTAATAATTTCATGTCATGAATGACAAGTGTTTGCTGAAATACTACAACAAAATAATTCCAAAATGCTATCAGCAATGTCAGGAGTTAGGTCATTAGGGAGAAATTTCTTTTATTTGCATCTCCCTAGGATCCCCACCACAAACTGCATTTTTGTTGGGGGGTGTTGTTTTGGATTTTGTTTGTTTGTCTTTATCTCCAAAGAACACCTTAGCAGAAGCTATCGGCTTTGACAGAACACCAAAATTCTGGCACTGAACCATAAATTGACCATTACCATAAAAAGAACTGCTAAATGAGAAACTATGTGCTCAGTATAAAACTAATTTCATGCTTTCAAAAGCACACAGTGGCTTCTAGCAAGATAGTGGCCCTGGGACTCGCAAAGACAGATTGGCTAATACAAATGGTGTGTGCTCCTGATGCAGTCTGCTTAGCCAAGCTTTACATGTACTGGCAGTAAATGGAAATTCTCGAATGTTCTGTCAAACAAATACACACTTATCTATAACTTTGGAGCTGAAAGCTATAAAACAGCTGCCTCATAAATATATTTAGCAGGAAAAAGCATGAGCTGTCCTAGTTCCTCAGAAGAAAAAGAAAAACACAGCAGTCTTTACATAGTAAGCACAGACATTTCTATAGCAAGCAAAATAAAATTTTAATAAATATTTTTCAACACATTTCCTTATTTTCTTTTAAAAAATTACTATCAGCATACACAAATATAATCATAGAAGGTCTCACCTCACCAACTCAATATTCGCATAATAGCAGTGCTTAATAAGTAACTCAGCTGAACTAATTTTTTGTATTCTGCTATAGGTGAAATTCTCAATAAAACCCCCTTTTTTAAAACATGTACAAAGTCTGTTTAGTGTATGATAATACTTCTTTCAAGCTTAAAGATTTACTACTAGAACTTCACAGGCTACCTTTGGCACACTATCTGTTCCCTTAAATAAAACTTGGTGCACTAAATCTCAAATTTAACTGGTTAGGGGGAAGAGACAGTAATTTTATACCCTTCTCAAAGCAAGCTGTCAGTGCAAATGAATTACTGGAAGCTGTCCTGGGCATGAAAGATCATAACTTTTAATATTAACAATGACAGACACATCTAAGACGTCAAATCCAAGATACAATTTATTTCATTCTTTACTTTTTTTAGTTTATCTGGAGAAACCGACAGCTCTTATGTTTCACACATCATTGTAACTATACTTTGAGATTTATCAAGCCAGAAAGCAAGCTCGGGTAAGAGGTATTTATTCACACTGCTAATAACCTCCTTTCTACAACAATAACACAGCATCACCGACACTCAAAAAACATTTAAAATGCATAGGAAGTCACCTACTGGAAAGATGCCCTCTGCAAACAGCAAGCAAGGAAAGGGAGCTTGCCACATATTTAGTTACTTTTAATACTGAAATAAGAAGAGAAGAAAAAGATGCATTATATGCCTTGCCATTTTTATTATCCTTTCCACTGGAATAACTAAAACAGAAATGCACTGCACACAGAAATAATACCAAACATGTAAGCATCCACTCTTAATGTCGTAGCACAAAGCAATTCAGTGAAGTTTAATAATAAAAAAACAGACTCACCTCTACTGGGAAGCCCACTCCACATTATGGCAATACTATTTAAGCAGGTTAAACAGCAACCAAGTTACATAAACAAAACTTCCAGTATGTGACCAATATGATCTACGGTGCTACAGAGTGTTGGCTCCAGCCCCGATCATGTGTGTGACAGTTCACTGCTATACCAGAGCAGCCTCAAACCTTCCCAGATGCCGGCTTATTGCACTGCTCATTGAAAATCCTTCACACGCTGGCAACATTTTAGGGAAGGACAAGCACACTCTGAGTCATTTGTAAAGAAAGCAAAGCAATTTCAGTTCTGTATCTTCATGCGTACCGAAACACAGAGCACTGTCAAAGTAGAAGTCTGCCTCAATTTATGCTGAGAATCAGGCAACCCAAGCCTTCATTATCAATGCATGGAATCAGCTACAGAGATCAAATTCAAACAAACCATTAAAAAAAAAAAAAAAGCATATGATTATGAAAGGCTCTACAGATTCAGCTCCAAACCACACAGAATAAGGAATCATCTATCTAGACTGTGTAAATGTTAAAAATAGCTCTGTCTTTTCTACAACGAACACGAGACAGAGGAGAATCAGCAGCCTGTATTGTGATGAGGTTCATTATTGGGGGGAAAAAAATCCAGCAATAAAAATTAATGATTCCTTACAGGTTTCCTAAATAAGATTAATTCAAAATTATGCAAATGAAATAAGTATTTTTTAACCATGTAACAGACAAAGTCTGTACATATTAAAAGACAGGATGTCTATTAAAAAGGATAATAAATATTTGGCTGAAAAAATTTAGAATACTGACCCAACAAAGACCTGCCAGTCTAGCAGATTAAGTATCTGTATTAAAAAAAAAAAAAATCACTAAAAGCATAACATTACATGAGCAATGCCTTCATCCTTCCAAAACAACAGTGATTTTAAGTTACTTACTATGAAAAATTTCCATGGCTTATTAAATTCATGCTATTCCTACTCCCACATGGACCTCTTGTAATGTACATACTTTGTCTTTTCAGGTACTTTATAGGTTTTCTTTCCTCAAAAAGGTGGGAGAGCATGTGTTGCTGGGCATACTCACACCAGAGATACACAGTATAAGACAGCTGTAATTGTAACTAGGTTTTCAAGAAGTGGAAAAACACGGGAGTTTTTCATTATATTACCTGTACAGTTACCCAAATATACTGCTGGCTCATTAGAGAGAAATTCTGACAGGATCTGATCCCAGATGAGAAAACTTACTATACAGAGAAGATATCAGTGTTCCTTTTATAAGATAAATATAATAAACAAACCTGACTTCATTATATTTTCCAGTAGTTTTAATATAGAAATCATGGTTAGAAATGCACATGAATAAAAATGTCTGAATTTATAGATCCCTTTTCTCTGCTGTCTACACCTCTAAATGGTGGATCACATCCTTCATTGAGACAGTGAAAAAACCCTTGCAGCAACGTCAACTCAACTGATCTAAGAAGCTCTCAAGGCCATGCCCAAAGTCATTAAATGACAAGGGATATGCTCCCAGCTGAAGCAGAAGTTGTGTCACCACTACTCCTGCAGCCTTTCTCAGCTTGAAACCATGGCTAGCAAGCAGCTGTATTTTTGGTCCTAGACTCTAGAACATTTGATTTTCTGATGTCATAATGCTGATTTTTTACCACAGCATAACTGCCCTTGAGGAGAGGTTAAACTGTCCAGGAAGGAATTTTGCTATGAGAACATATTTATGCAAGATAGTGGGCAAATGGTGCCAAATGTACTGTCCGATTTTGTTTCAAAATCCTTCCACATTCCACCCAAAGGACCACCCCCTATAAACCACTTCTTTTCCATAACAGCTACATACTCTGTTTGTTTGCTTAATGTCATTCACGTGTTCCCTGCCTCCAAGAAAATGACGTGGAGCCTAGAGATGAATAATTGGTCTGATAACCTTTACCAACTTCAAAAGAGTTATGGCTTTCAACTTGCCATTAGGGAATTTTTGAATGTTTTGCTCTGATGAAACTTAACTACTTTAAAACAACTGACCTCTACAAAATAATGATTTTCCCAATTTTTTCCTGAAGCCTATCAGTGAGCATACATATAATCGACTTAAATTTTTTATTAATTTTACCAATACTTTCACCGTGCTACTCAAAGAACAGAATATTACGGATATGGTTTATAGTTATTGGCAAATAAGAAACCAACTTTAATATCGGTTCTGGGCCTTGATATTAACTCTCATCATCAACATTTTGTGAGAAGTACCATGCGCCCAACAAGAATACAATAAATCTGCTTAATTTCAGAGCAGCTACTCATAACCCTGATGGGTCCCTTCCAATTCAACATATTCTACATTTCTATGATGACTTCTGTGAAACAAAAACAGCAATTGCTTATTGTAAATACATTTCATATTGTAAGGAAAATGTGTCGTACCATTACCTATTTCTTAAGTAAATGGTGGAAGAGACTCAAGTGATGCAAAGAATGTGGTATCATCTACCAAATGCAATCTTGTTCAAGACACCACTGAATAAGAAAAAAGCCAACACACCCTGTAGCGAGAAGTGAAATACCAAGAGTTTCTCAACAGCTCACTAAGCTAAGTTTCATTACGGGCATGTAACTCTCCGGTAATAGTTTTGCTTTTTAGAGAAAGAGTCTAATATTTTACAAGTAGGAAAATGGATGTTACCTGGAGTAGGACAGCAAAGCATGGAGCAACCTCCCTCTCATGGAGGCCAGAGAGGAGAAGCCCTGAGGAGTTGCTCTACTTTGTGCCCCCACAGAACCACCTTTCTTGAAACTGCTTTCTGAAAGGTCGGGCTGTGGGCAGCAGGCATGGAAGGCAGAAAAAGTGCTGACCTTCTACTAGTCTAAAAAAGGTTTTGGCGCAACACAGAAAAACAGGAAGCTCATAGTGCTTTCTGCTATCCTCCGCTTCTCTACAGACTTATGCACTAATTCTACAGCTGTGCATGCACACATTTAATGGGACTCAGGTCACAAACTTTTTCAAGATACTTTTGGTTGCTGCTTTGCATTCCTCTGAGTACTTGGTAGAATAACTTATAAAGATCTTCTGCAATAAAAATCAGATTACCCTTGTCTTTTTTTAGATTAATGAAAGACAAACACTGAGAAGGAATTGAGGACCTCGATCAGGAGGCTTAAAGTAAGCAAAAGTTCTGTTCTCCCTTACATTGGCACAAAGCAGTCTTAGATGGCAACTAAGCTACCTGTCAGAAAGCCAGTCTTGGCCCAGATAAGGATTAAAACCTACATACAAAGACCTGTGTTTAGGATTAGATTCTTCTGACAAAAATCGAGGAAAAACTCCACTGAAATGAGAGCAGTGCACTGAAGTTTCATTCTGTTGTAACCAACCATCATTTAATCCTGCACTGACCTAGTCATCTGGCAAGCTAATTTCTTTCACAGTTTCATT
>VZRQ01001795.1:716073-753110 GCA_013397975.1 Machaerirhynchus nigripectus
AAAAAAAAGTCTTCCTCCCATGCATGAGGACAAAATTGGGAATGTAGATTTAAAGCTATCTGGAATATTTTCAGTATAATTTCTCAATGTCTATCAATAGTCTGTTTAATTTTTTGGCTGAAGACACTATTCATGCCTTTTTTTTCTTTTTAAACTAATATGCAAGTTAGCTATACAGTCCATAGACCCTATCAAGAATAATTCTGAGTTCTTTAACTGTAAGCCTCCCTGCCTCCATTAACTTGATAGGTTGCCTAGACTTCCAAATTTATATGGCACTGTACAAAGAGACAAAGAAGCTCTAATCTCTGTTGCCAAAAGTGAAAGAGACCCTGACTTGTCCATACTCCCTTGTTCTTCTCCCATGCCCAAAATTGCTGTTTTACATTCTCCCTTCCACTCACACTACTAGGCCGTTTGTGACCTGATTTAAGTCACAAACACAACAGAAGCTTAGTCATTTATGTATTTATTTTGCTGTATTAACAAATCCCTGGCTGTCATTGCTGTGAATCAGATCACAAAACTGTGTTTATAATCCCTCAGGAAGTCAACCTGTGATTATTTCCTCAGTACTGCTGTGTTAATACAGTAACTTGTAGCACTGTTCCATAGAAAGAGTCATGGTATAGGGTCCCACAGCATTTCCAAAACTGTCCTGCAACGTCAGGGGTTTCAAGAAGAAAAAGGCAAAGCTGCTACCAGAATACACTACACCCTGACATCCCAATCACGCCGCCAGCCAAACCTACAGAAAGATCACATGGGCATTAATGACTGCCACCTGGGCCCTAAAACAGCTCTTTAAAACAGCCTAGGACCCAGGGAAAAAGGATTCTCCTTTCCCCACTTTTAAATCTGGACACTATCTGTAACAAAAATGAAACTTCTCTACGCGTTTCCAGAGATCTGTAAAATCTGGACTTTGATAGGCATTTCTAGTACACTTCCCTAGAACTACACTAACTGCTCCCATGTTATCACGGGGGCAAAGGAGAGAGAATCAGGAGACTCACCAGGAGATACCACCCCATGGAAGAAGCAATGAGAATTCCTGGAACAAAATCCTTGTCACCTCCGAAGAAGCGGGAGGAATACAGCGAAGCCATGCACGGCGGTGACACCAGCCGGTATTAGCGAAGAGCCCGCGGTTACCCCTCTCAGCGCCGGGATTATTAACGCGCGGCTCCGCGCACGGCCCGGGCTGCAGCGCCATCGCGTGGGGGCCTCGCATCCCGCACTCCCGCCGCTTCCCGCCTCCGGAGCATCGCCCCCGCCCGTCTGAGCTCTCGAACAATTAACTCATTAGCTCGCTGTCAGCAGAGAGGAAGCGAGCAGACTTTAATTAGCACTCCGCCAAGTTCGTGCCATACGCTCGCAACTGGCTGCGGCCCCTGTGAGCAGCGGGTGCTCGAGCCCGTGCTTCTAGCGGGGGCAGGTGGATTCCAGGTACCCGGAACAGCTGGGATCTGCCCGGCGCCGGCCGCCGCTGCAGGCGCCAGCAAGGCCTGCTGGCTGGAAAGCTTTAAACAGGCTCACTCCAAAATACACCTCCCCGAGGCTGCAGGACACCACCCTTTCTTTTCCTTTTTCTTTACAGGAAATAAATGAAATAATTTCCAACTTAAGCTGCAAAGGCAAACACACACTTTCTCACTTTCCCGAGACTTCATTTCTGTCGTTCTGACAGCAGCCTGTCCGTACATCGTGTGTGCCTGGCACAAGGGAAGGGATGGCCCCGGGAATGGCAGTGCTGACAAACTTCAGCCTGAGCTGCAGTAAGACATGATGGGCATGGCTGGTAATAAACAAGCATTAACACAAGCAATAGTAAAGGCTCTAACACCATGTGCACTGTACTTTCCAAGCAGAATACTCTTTTTTCCAACACAGTTTTCAACACTTATGTAAAGAAAAGGAGGAGTTCAATGAGTGGATCAAATCAGCAAAGTCACCTAATGTAGTCCATTAATTTCTTGGTTTTGGCAATATAAAGAAAAGCAGCTCTTAAATCTTTATTTTATATGGAATCTTACTTGCAATGAAGTAATTTAAATTGCACATAGAGGTACAATAGCAAAAGAGCTTGTATATTTCAGTAACTAGCGAGGCAAAATAAACAAGAAATAGAGTCAACTTTTTAGAAAAATATATTGCTAAATACATTTTTAAGTCCTATGACAATTGCACCCTTACTCTAAATACAAAGAAGTAACTTTAAACTCATCTCTACAATTATATTTAGACTCTAAATATATAAAAGCCCCTCCTCTATACAATGAAAGGTATTATGACCAGGACCTAGAATCCCAGGTATCAAATCTTAAACACTCCAATAGTGGTGCAACAAGGACCATTAACAGCCAGTTAAGAGCAACAAATTGAGCTTATAGTTGTAAAACATAGTGGAATTAAAAAATTAAAAGGACATTTTCTAACAACTTAGGGCCACCTGTCACAGAGAGGACCACAAAACAGAATGAATATGAAAGTATGTCTCATCTCCTTTTATAAGAAAGTCCACCAAGTGTCAGGGAGAACTGGAGCCAGTGATCCATCAATTCTGTCACACAGAATCAAGACAGTCCTGGCAGGTCTGTAATCCTGGTTTCTGAAGTGTCAAGGAAAATTTACAGTCACGCATATTTTATGGTCACCTCGTTTTCCAGTGGGAATATTATTAATTTCACATTCATCTTTTGAACACAGAGGAAAACTCCAACCTGACACTGGCAGGAACTTTTGCAGAAAGTTTCCTAAGGTGTACTGAACTGTTCTTTAGGTGGTTTGTTAGAAGGGTGTAGCTGTTACAGTGGTGTATGAGAGGGGCTATTTGCTTCCTTCTCATGTGGAATAAAGTCGATTCACTGGTGAGGTGAGATTAATATAATTGCTTTCTTACCATCTGCACAATTAGTTCTGTTTACAATGTTAGCTGAAGAAATGGGAAAGGGAGATGTACATTACAAGAGGTAATAACACTCCAGAGGACATGGATTAAAACCGAGCCTGGATAATGTCAATGTATAAGAAAATTAATTTCTACTTATTTTGGAAAATGTTCTTTGAGAACTACATCTCAGTAAATCTTGTTCTCCCACTGGTTCTTAAACAGTATATTAAATAGTTTATGTGATCATAGTAATAATAAATTGTCTGCTGTAAGCGATTTCTTTCTTTTAAATGCTATGAACACAACATCCCTCAGCTATGAAAACAGAATGCTTATTTCAACATGCACTGGACAGACCAGCGTAACCAGTACACAACTAACTAGTACACAACATAGTCTAATACAGAGATCGGTGAACAAAGTACAAAGAAACATGAATTTTAACTCCCAAGCTATACAGTAACCCCAAAGCATGTGCTCCAGCAAACAACTGTATTCTGAGCATCAGAGCACTCTGAGTAATGGTGCCAGAGCATCAGCTGTGATCCCCAGGAATGACAGCACAGGCATCAAATAAAGGGGTTCAGGTAGCAAAAAGCAACAAAAATAGAAAATGTTTTTATATGTTTGCCTTGTAGATCGGCACACAGAGGAATCTTAAATCAATAATGTCTCACAGATACTCAGTTATTTTAAGAACGCACACATTTATCTAATCTAGATATTATTCAATAGGAATTTAATCTTTTGGATCATATGCCTTACACAAGTGATACCCTTACACTACTTAGTTCTAAATCAAACAAAACAGTACCACAGACTTCAAAACAAGTCAATTTCCATTAAAGAGAAACAAAATCAGAAAAAAAGAAAAAGGTAAACCCTTCAATGCAGCTTGACTGTTTCTATACAAAACAAAATGAAAGAAACCAAAGACAGTGTCCTCATGTAGCAAATAAAAACAAATACTACAATTAAGAAAACGTCTTTTATGAAGATCTGAGATCTGTTAGATTTTCCCCAAATAGCTAAGAATGGAGCCTAACACTGAAATAACCTCCCCCCCAAAAAAACCCAGAACACATGTACATTAGACATGCTAAATGCATTCTGTCCAAGCAGTTTAGACTTTTGTTTTGCCTAGTAAGTAAAAAGTCTTATTTTTAATTACTTCTTACTTGGAGGTCTTTTGCAACCTAAACCGGTTCTATGAGCGAGAGTAGTTAAAACCCAGACGACTGACAGCAGAGAGAATGAAAGTGCCAGGCCTGTAAATGCCATCTCTCCTCCTTTATCTTCCCACTACTAGATTTCTTTTAGAAGTTTCTACTGTACACAAAGCATCCCTCCAGAACTTTCTTTCGGGAACAAAAGCAGATAAAATGTGTATTCAGATCCACAACAGTTACTTTTAAATAGACCATATCTCAACGTCCAAAACAGTAATTAATCCCACATTAATGGAATATTGCCTCAATACCACTTGGCTTCACAGAAAAAGAAATGCACTAGTAATCCTGAATATGGCAAAACATTATTAATGATCAGTATTAATCTATATTAAGTTTAATGGTTATGCTGGGTGGAGAAGGTAGAGCTTAAAAGCTTCCTTAGAATTCTTGACCAAAATCCAGCATCTCAAGCTAATTATGTACCTGTGCTTGTACTTGCAAACAAAGTGCCAGGAGCTGTACTTGTAGGGAGTTTTCCATTATTTAGCTGCTTCACTCTTTTCAAGTGAGACTTCCCCTTGTAATGAACTTCAGCTTGGGCTGCAGAGTTCAGCTGTATATTGCACACCTCACAGAAGGAAAACAGTATCTTCTTTTTTTCTTTGCTTAATTGATAATCCTCTCTGTCATTCCTCAGTCCTTTTTCTTCAAAGACCCGTAGAACAGCTGGTTGATTCATAATCCCATCTTCAATGATGTGGTCAGGACTTAATGGACGCTTCATACCTACAAAGAAAAGAGACAAAATTGTTGCTAGATAGCAACTAATCCTTACTATTAAAACTGCATTTTCTTTTTTAAAATGCTATAATGCATGACCCAATGACCAACAAATAAGGTTCCAAACTGCAGAGGCATTGCTTAATATAGAAATAAATGCATTTGTGACACACCACAGAGCTCAGAAATAGTAAGTTGGCAATATATCACAGTCTGTGCATAGCAACTCGCAACAACTCGTTATTTTGTTCTGCAAGCTCTCTATTTTAAAGCAGATTTATTATTGCATTCTAGCAGAGGTTAAGATTATTTTCAAATATATTTCCTCTGCCTTACTGAACACTGGTTCCAGAGCTTTTTACTTTCCAATGACCATAGCAGTGCCCACTGCTTCAAATACAATTATTCAACAAAAAGGACGCCAATAAGAGATGTTACAGAAATACTGGAAGAGAGCAGATTGTTCAAATGAGACTAATGAAGCCTTTCCACTTTTACATACATCCAAACCTTCAGCTTCATACAAATGTTGTATGTTATCTGTATTAGTCCATCAATACCTTCACAGCTCAAATGACTGTACAGAGGAAAGTCAGGTAGACGTTAGTCTTGTGCAAGCTATACAAAATCATGGTAAATGACGGTCCTTGAACATCAAGCCAAGAGCCTGAAATATTAACTTGCCCTAGAGAATAAAAACCTCATCATGACCAATGAATCAAGCTGCACAAAGAACAGTTTTATAAATATAGGGGGAAGGTCTGTATTTAATTTAAGGTATGGTGCTAAACCAGCAGAGGAGAAATGGGGGTTCTAGGGTAACTTATACAGAAAATAATTCTGTTTTCTTAGCTACAAAACTTGCTGTTTATTCTTTTCCCCCACCACCCAAATACTCTGGATGGCCAAAGGCTGGCTCAGAGAGCTGTGCACAAAGGCTGGCTCAGAGAGCTGTGCACAAAAGAAAGGCTTGCTCTTTCTAGGCAAGAGTGCACCTATATTCAGCTTTCAAAAGCAAAAGACTTCAAACACAAGGTCCCTTTTCCAGCCTGGGAATCAGAGTAGCACAGAACTTTAGGCACACCTACCACCCTGCTAGGCAGGAGCACTGAAAGAGACAAACAGTGAAACCAAAAGTGGCAGCAATCCTCCCCAAAAGAGTGTAGTATTCACAAGTAATGCTAGAGTACCCCTCTAATTATCCAGGTAAGTATATTACCAAGAGAAAGTCTGTTCTGTTGTCTGGCACAGGGATGAAAAAGGAAAAAGCTTCAGAAATAGTTGAAGTCATTTAAATGGTAAGAAAGTAACTCATCACACTCCTAACTCTAACCCATGCTTAACATTTTAGTATTCGTACATATTCCTTCTCAAGTACAATTCACTGATCAAGTACTCTAAATAGACTTCATGTACTTGTTTCTTATAAGTGACAATTCTGTCATTGAACAAACAATATTAACAATACATTAAGATATACATCACATCAAATAAAAATAAAACTAATTATTAAAAATAATCATAGAGTACAGGTACCTAATTAATTTAAAAACAAAATACTGGTGATCCTGAAAACCTAGGCTAGAGACTGTCACACTAAATCATTTAAGTGTAAGTATCATATTTCAAGGCCAGCAACCAAGATCCTCGACTCAGGTGAGCTAAGATGACATTTTCATCTGAAAATTTAATCTGTTTAGAGCTTCAGTATTTGTTATTTTTCATTGTACTTTAAACCATAAACAAACTCCCCTAGAACCTTTGTTTTCTGTAAATTTTTATTTCAACATCACTGTTGTAGTTTTTGTTCTCCGACGTAAAAGATTTTGAAAAAAAAATTCTTTTACAACTTGTACATACAAACATTATATAATAATAAAATAGATTACAGATTAAAAATCCTGGCCTGTCAGAAATCTCATACGTTTGGCTGCAGACAGAAAATAATCCAAAATATAATTCAGAAATTATTTCAGTCATCTATAAGATCTTAATAAAGCTCAGTAGGCTTGGCTACCTTTAAAATTGGCAGAGGCAAACATCTGCATTAGGAAGCTGTGTGGACCAGAAGGAAGACTGATGGAGCTGCCTGTAAGAGCACCAAAGCCTTTCCAAGGAGGGTTATTTTGGAAAGCACCAGGCTGGTACTGCATCAGCACATTATCACTGCAGCACGAGATATGTACACTCCTGCACTGCATGTTTCTGCTTACTTTCTTCCAATGGAACAAAACCTTGGTAGAGTCCGGTACTTGCTCAAATATGGACCAAAGCAGGGTACATGGGGAAAATCAGAACACTTGCCTCAAAAGTACAGTCCTGACATCACCAAAATTGTTTATAAATACAGACACACCCAGAAAGAACAACTGAGCACAGCAAGGAGTCACACACTGTGACTGCACCCTTAGGCATCCCAGCTGCCAGTCTAGAAAGAAAATTAACCTTCAAACAAATTAAAAAAAAAAATCACTGCCCAAGTTCCACTTCTGTTTTAACAAGCAAAGTAACTATAAATTCAGTTTTACCACAAAGTTGCATACACAGGACAAATGAGTCCTTGAAGCAATCTCTTGCTACTAATTTAAGAACTAAAAAATCCAACCTGAAATTTTAAAATAACCTTCATTGTCTTAAGCTCTGCATCTAAATTAAAAGCTGGCCTAATTATAAGCAGCAGTGACCTCCCAACAACTGACCGGAGCAGCAGATGCGAGTCACTTCTGAGAAAATGCCTACACTGAGCATAGGAGGGCTTGCAGCAGCATATTCTGACCAGTCCAGCCCTGGAGAGAACCCATCCATGCAGTCAGACACAGAACCGTGCCAGCCCTCCAAAGTCTGCCTGTTCCTAACAGAAATCCCAGCCCTCATCCTGCTGGGATTTGGAGACCTGGACATTTGGTAAAGCAAATCACTTGTGTTTTAAAAGCTTTGTTTAGTCTCTTCTAGAGTTCTTAAAATGTTGGTGGCAAACATGCACTGAGATTTTAAAGTATGGTCATTTTTCACACAGTAATACAGCTTTCCCCAGAAATGAGTGCATCTTGTGGTGTTTATATTTATTCAAAAACTAAAAAGGTTATTATGTGCAAGGAAAGTTTCCATTGTTTTCAAAACTTTGTCTTCTTCCTTTCTTCTTTTAAATTCAGGTTGGAAAAACACACCTTTGAAAATCTCCACTGAAATGTCCCGTTTCTAAAATACACAGAACGAGTAGAATTCTGCATTGAGTCAGCGTTACAAATCTCACCATGAACTAAGTTTATCTTGTCCAAGCTAACCTTTGTTTAGAAGGCTATCTGAATGCTTTAAACTTTTATGAAAGAAACATATACATACATATTAAATTGTAATAGGAAAAAAAAACCAAAACAACAAAAAACCACAAACAAAAAAACCAAACCAACCAACCAAAAACCACCAAAACCCCCACAAACCAAAAAACTTTCTTCTTACTCTCTAAACGTCGTAGTCACTCAAATTTATGCAAGCACACATCTGTCAAGTGTTTTTTTCTTTCAGAAAGAGCTTATTGCTGCAGACTGTGAAGAGTTCTGGGTGGTACTTGTTCTCACCCACCAGGAGTCAAATATGAAACAGGGCCATTTCATTCCTCAGGTTTACACATAGCTCAATAACATTATCATGTAACAGAAGCAGCTACTTGAGACTACAGCCAGTGAGCTGAGAATAAAGAGAAGTTACATAATCATTAAATTCTGTGAAACCAAAAAATTTAGAGTAATTGTTATAGGTAGGATTGTGAAGTACTTAGAAGTTGTTTTAAGAGTAAAAACAAGAATATGTGTTCATTAAAAGGCAGAAAGGTTGGGAGTCATCATATGGAGAAAATACACTTGATCAATCCTGCAAGCTCCCAATTCTGTACAACCTGAATATAGCACAGTGTAAGCCAAGCCTTAGCAGCAGCTGATACATTACAATATCCACAAATTAAAATGTCCCATACAAAAATGACATGATTCTGTCAATCACACTGGAGTGATACACATTACAAAGGCTGTCACTGTATTTACTCAGCGTGGATTAGACCCAATTAAAAACTGAAAGGTGAGAAAGAGAAAACAAGAAAAACAAAGCAGGAAACACAGAAGAGCATCCACATATCCAGCTGAAATGATCCCGAAGAATGTTAAGTCTGTAAAGGGATTGTATGCCATATTGGTCTCTCTCTCACAGAAATAAGTTCTGATTCAAAACAGATATACTCATTTTTATTCTGATCAAAATCATAAGAGGAAGCAATGTAAAGTATAAGACCTTTTCAGGTATTTGACATAAGCTGTTACCAGACCAAACAGGGTTGTCCCTCCATCACACTTCCTCCCCAGTACACAGAACTGATCTATCTCAATAGATTCTGCAAACAATACTGGAGCAAGAATAAGTTAGTGATTTATGACACCACATTAAAATTCTGAACTGTCATGAGATACCCTGTTAGGATTTCTGAAAACACATCTTCTCAGCCTCTTGCAGCTGGAAAAGAAATCTAAGTGTGGATATCCTTTGTACTTGAAGCTCAAGGCAATTAGCCTTTTCATTTGGCTGGGTAATTTGCTTTTAAACAGAGCTGTGCTTTCAGAGGAGCTACAAAGAAGCATTATATATAGTACAGTGCTGTAGGTGAGAATGTGCAAATCTTTACTCAAAGAAAATAAGCTTTGGTTATCCTAATGAATTAGTGATGGTTACACGATGCATTCTTTTCCTGAGAGCTGGTCTAAACTTTTGCAACGCCCATTCCTAATTAGTTGATACTTCAAAGAACCACTATGCTGGAAATGTAATTAGACTGCCTTTCCTCTGTGGATCTGTGCCAGGTAAGCAAAAAAGAAATCTTATTTTAACAACTTACATATGGGCCAAGAGAATTTTCTCCTTTAGCCTTTGGAAATAATCAAATGAGTTAAGGAAGACATAGGAACAAATACCAAAATTAACTGGCTTTCTATACTGTTACATTTCCAAAAAGGTTCATTCAGACAGTTGGGGAAAGTGGGGGGAAGAGAGAGACCCAGCCTTGTGCTATACTTCTCTTAAGCATCTCCTATGGAGAAAAACTATCTATGCAGTGATATGAACTAGTGAAGTCTGCATGCATGCCTTAAGAGCTGTGGTCTCGCAGTGGAGCAAGTATGATTCCCTAGTTCCTCATCTCTACCATAAAACATTTACACACACCTCCCAAAAGTAAAAACAACCAACCAACCCCAAAAAACCACACAAACCAACTTTGAATACCTCCAGAGCATTATTTAAAAGAAACTCACTAGAACTGTTTTTCACAAGTCTTACGACCTTTCTTATATTTTTAGACAATATTTCCCAAACACAGATAAACTATCAGGAGGCATATGGTTTGCACCATCTGGGCAACAAGTTCTTTTGGGATACTGTGGCGAACAGCATATGCATAGTGCCTTGTGCGCAGTATCCTACAGAGTTAAAAAAAGCACTAGAGACTATTTTGAAGCCAACCTTGAAAAATCCCCCATATGTTTAAGGGACCTGTTTTGTTTCAGAAGATGTGTTCCTCTTTCTTTCAGTACAGACCAAAACAGAGAACTGCCATGTTTAATCTTCATCTTGTTCTGAAATTCCTCAAGGAGGCATCATATTCTGCAACATCTCCACCTGTCAAACTATTTATTACCTATCCATACATATCTGATCAACTCTTGGTTATGTCTTTCATATCTGCTTACAAAATACATCAAATGTTTTGATTCAAAGGTACAGTAAAAATCGGGTGGTTCAGAAAAGTAAATACATTGTTATTCCTTAGGACAGATAAAGAATAATCAATTAGTCACAGTATACAGTCCAAACTGGGCTAAGTAATTTTTTAGCTTTAATTTTGATGCTAGTTTATTGACACAAGGAGGAATAGAAACTCAGCTTGCTATTACTGTGCATGAAAAGTTTTGAATGGCGTGGTATGACAAATGGCTGACAGCCTCTTCACTAACACATTTTAGAGCATTTAACATTTGAGGGAGATTCTCTTCAAACTATAAAAACAGATGGTTGTTTCACAACACAGACATTAGCTGTTCAGCACAAGGTAATTCAGAAAACTGGAAACATTCAAGTAGCTAGTATTTTGCTTTGCTTTACCAGCCTTCAAATTTGCCATGTTGAGGAAACCTAAAATTAGACCTACTGCACTAGACTGTGAGCTCAGCTAAATTGGAGTAAATAAAATCACTCTCAACTTAGGTTATCACTGACTGTTGTTGCATGTGCCAATATCTGTAGTTAGCTCTAATTATAAGGTTGATCCTTTCATCTGTAGCACCTATATTTACAGATTTCTGGCACTCTTAGCATTAGCAGAATACAAGAATCTATTTACACATCAGTTCATTTGCCAAAGAGATACATCCTCACCTGACATAAACCATCAGACTGCTGCCAAGCAGGCTAACCAAGCTTGGAGTCCAGACAGCTACCCTGGATAATGCTTCAAGATGAACAGATAGTTTTACAGAATTATCATAATACGATTTAGCTTGATGGACCATTTGACAAGTTGGTGCCATCTACTCAGCAGTCTGTCATTAAGCCACTACTCACCTTCAGTGAACTTGCACTCTAAGCAAACTTAGCTAATTACAGAAGAATATTTAGATGCCCAAAGTGTCCAGCATGGTTTAGATATTATTTTAGACATTTCTCTTCCCCTACCACGTGCAGAAACCTATCAGAGAGAACAGACTTTCCAAGAAAATGGCTATTCAACTCTCTTAGATTTCTCTATAACAAGTCTATTGAACAAATCCATATAACAATCCCAACAACCACACTTCTATCCCTGGTATGATATCTGCAATGTATTCAATCAGGTACCTCATGGTCCAGTCTGTTTTAGTGTCCTCATTAAAAAAAAAAAGAGTCCATTTTATACCAACCATCAGTGATTGTCTGTATCTGATCATATTTACATTGTATTTCATCCAGGAACTCTAGTTTTCTATTAAAGACCTAAATCCCAAATATGGGGATCTAAATCCCATATTTCTAAAGCAACATCCAGAAAGAAGAAAAAAACCAAACCACAAAAACAGAGAGACATATACTAGTTCTTTCTTGGACATGGGCAGGATTAAAACATCAAACATGCCCAAACGCCAAACAGATGGGGGGGGGGAAGAAAAGAAAAAAAAAAAAAAAAAAAAAAAAAAAAAAAAAAAAAAAAAAAAAAAAAAAAAGGAAAAAAAATAGTTAAAAAATAGGATACTTTTAACAGGTTGAACATTAAAATTACAAGTTATTTTAACAGCAAATCCTCAGAATTTTGAAAAGCTAATTTTTTCTAAGTAGAAATTAGCAAAGTGAGGTTTTTAATGTATAATATCAATTTTGTTCATTTTCACAATCTGCTTTCTTGAGACCAGGGAACTGTCTTATCAATTAGAAATTTAACAAATAAATTTAATAATAGCGCCTCTAAGATAATTTTCTAAGACTTTTTCCTAAAGCTCTAGACTTCTACAAAGGTGCTAGATTGGCATTTTTACTTGTAACTTTCAAAGTACTGGATCCAAGTATTATTTAAATCAAATGACTCCTTGTCTTTCTGCCAAGAAAAACATTGAATAACACCAGATTAATTAGATGTATCTCCATCAGATTTTTATCTTGGAAGAGCTGAACACAAACCTATAAAGGGAAGATCCTGTAGAGGATATCATTTGAACCTGTGTTCAACAACAAAAGGACCACAGAAAATAGGTGCTTTTTAAAGAAAATAATTATTTTTATACATTTAAGAAGCTTAAGATAACTTAAAGCCAACTGAAAAACAAATGGGTTTCAACTAACTGGACAAGTGAGTCAAGATGTAAGGTACTTCTAGTGAAGCATCTATTTTATTTATAAAAAAAGTTGTTCACGGTGTGAACTTGCACAAATAAAGACCAAAACCTACTGACAACCTGAGGTTCCTGCAGGGTATTTGTACCTGGGTGTTACTTTATCTTGCTTGAGCATAATCACATTTGAAGTGTAAATCAATCTTTGGTCTCAGGAAGCAAAAATAATCTCCTACCTTCTTAAAAATATCAAGAATTCATCTCAGGATAAAAGGAAGCCACAACAGAAAGTCAGGCCTAGTAGATGGCTGTCTTGTTCTTAAGTCTGACACTGCCAGGAGCTGAATATAAGTTGTACTGGAAACCATTAATTCAGGATAAAGCCTGATAATGATGGGAAAGCACTCTTGGACACAAGAATTTTGAGAATTGTGTGAAAATAATCCTCACGAACAAAGAACATGCCACATTCAGAAATAATGTGAGATTGAGATCTATCAGCTTGGTTGGAAGAACAAAGAGTACAAAGAACAGAAAACTGCAAGCATGATCAGTGGCAGCGAATGTCAATCCTAAAGTGCTACTAAAAAGATGGTCCCAGATAAGTCATCATTCATTAGATGCTGTCATTTTCTGTGTAAACAACTGATTCTCTTTTGAGAATATCGAAACAAATGTTGCCTTATACTATAAAGGGACATCACACTGGCTTTGTTTTATTAATTACTTAAGATTTATGATCAAGTTATAAGAATATTATCCAACTGGTAGTGACAGACCATACAGTGGATCACCTGGTTTGAAGCCACCTGCAGGAAGGCCAGGTTAAAGTTAGCACGGACCTGAATCCAACCCTTCACTTGCCCTTTTCTCTGTTTAAAGGAACCACAACTAAGCCTATTTTGTGCCGATACTGAATCGGAGAGACGTCTGGTGAAGTTGAAGGTACAGCCACTCCCTAATTCCTCCTTTCCATGCACAGACCTCTCCTAAACTCGAGCTGCAAGTAACCTCAGGCTTCCAGTGACTGTTGCTTGCAAAATCCATTCTGAATACCTGTCTTATTCCACATAAAAATACACACTTCCATTCATTAAAAAAAAAGAGCCAGTCTTTTGCTAGTTTTGCTGACATTTCACACTCTGATCTAGAAATAGGACATGCATGTGCTTCCATGCTGTAAATAATCCACTCTGCTCTCCCCTCAACTAAGAGCCATGAGAATGAGTGCATTTGCTCATACAAATTTGGCAGACACTCCTCATTTCTGTGCTTCCCAGCCAGTGCAACCATATTATTGTTTTAATTTGGGTTTTATAAACTTTTGGACCTAAATAACTTACACATTTTAATTTGAAACTGAATGGTAGTACCTGAATTAAGAATTCAAGTGGCAGATTTTTTGAGTTTCTTCCCTTTTATTATTAATTTGTATAAAACGAGTATACTATTTGCATATCATACTTAATAGTCAAAAACACGTGAAGATATTCTATTAATATATTGCTCTACCATAAAACCCTCACAACAAAGGTCCATTGGCAATTCCAGCACCATGAAACTGCATAAACTTCTTAAGCCCTGCACTCTCGTAGATATTCCACACCAAATATTCTGGAAGCATTGAAAAAATGAATAGTCAAGTCAGCTTTTTGAATCACTAAAGTAGATGCAACTTCACTAAGCTGTTGTTTCATGGAGCTCTGAAGACCCCAATGTAAGAAGGGCGTGGATCTGCTAGAGAAAGTCCAGAGAAGGGTCACAAAGATGATTAGAAGACTGAAACACCTCTCCTATGATGAGAGGGAAAGAGTTGGGGTTGTTCAGCCTGGAGAAGAGAATGTTTCTCCATTCCAGGAAGGAAGACCTTAGAGCATCTTCCAGCACCTGAAAAGGCTATGAGAGAGCTGGAGAGGGACTTTTCACAAGGGTATGGAGTGACAGGACAAGAGGTAATGGCTTCAAGCTGAAAGAGGATAGGTCTAGATTACATAACAGAAAGAAATTCTTCACTGTGAGGGTGGTTAGACACAACAGATTGCCCAGAGAAGCTGTGGATGCCCCATCCCTGGGAGTGTTCAAGATCAGGTTGGATGAGGCCCTGAGCAGCCTGGCTTCATGCAAAGTGCCCCTGTCCATGGCAGGGGGCTGGAACTGGTTGGTTTTTATGGTCTCTTCCGACCCAATTCATATTGTGATTCTATGGAACCTATTTCAGCTGGCACACAAACCAGCTGAGTAAAACGGTAGTAACACAAACCAAAATGGATGTTGTAAGTGCAGTAGGAATCAAGTTGCATGAGAGATGCACAGATTTCTTCCTTTCAAAGATATTTGTACTTAATACAAGTCAGAGTTTCCTACAAGGCCAGCTTTACTGCCTAAAATATTCTACATAAGGAACCTGTCACATGAATGACAAGCAGCCCTTCCAAAAAGACAGATCTAAATAACATTTCTCAAAGCACTTATGTTCAGGAAAGAGGCTTAGTGCATAGAGCCAGGAACAGAGAAGATGAGGGAAGTGGCCTGTGGATATCCTCATGGTTCAGACTTCTGTCTTTGCATCTTCCCCAGGGAAAAAGGGAAAATAGGAGTAGAGGAGGGCCAGAAGATGTGCATTTCTACTTCTGTATCTGCAACAAAACTATAGGGCGTTTTTTGCAAACAATTTCATTACTTTTTCTCCAAATTGTCCCCTCCGTTTCCACATCAACTCACAATGCACTGTCAAAGGAAGGGCACGTTTCACAGCATGCATTTGTGTTCATTATCAGCATCAGGTATGATGCAGTATTGAGGCATCTAAATATCACTGCTGACACAGTACCTAAGAGAATAAAATTTTTATCACAAAAGCAATGACAAAGACTAAAGGTCTGTCAAGATAAGAGCCATTCAAGTTTGCCATCAAAATGAACAAATTATGGAAGAATCAGCTTACACCCACCCATATTCCAGAGATGAACCCAAGGCACACAATTCATCTTTTGCTGATTACTGCATAAAGTGAGCTTCTCATGGTGGTGACTGCATACCAACTGCCACGTTAACAAGCAGTGTCTTCCTTCAGACATTTACAAACATCAGAATGCTTATTCATGACAGTCCCACATATCATCTGCCATTCCAGATGGTGACTGGTGGGATGCTGATTTTGTCCTAAGGCAGTTACCACCCACAAAGATAGTATATGCAGGGCTAAATAAAAAGCATGTGCCATCTGCTGTCAAGTTTAGATGATTTGTTGAGACCTACTAGATTAGTTTAAGTTTATTTTAGATCAGGCAAATCAGGAGGCTATAGCTCTCTAACCGCCCAATAAAATAAGAGTAAGTTGCACCGTAGAAGACACTCAGTAAATCAAGAAGTTACAATGTTCTCCTGGGCCCACCTACCAACCTGGGAGCAGCTATGGATTCTCACTGTGATCAGTGGCAAAAGGCACATATGGCCCACAAGTTCAGAGGGAACCTGTGACCAATAAGCAATTCTGCAGAACTTACAGTTTCCCTTGGCCTGAAAAAAATTTTTAGGAATTTTCTTTCTTGCCAACAGGATGTTTTTTCTACCTCCTTTTCTTGCAATCTATCTACTGCTATCATTTTGATAGCTGGTCTCCATCAATTCTTGCCCGGTTCCAATTTTTTTTTTTTTTACTCTTTCCATAGAGTCTTCTTATCCTCCTGCTCATGTGCCATCATATTATACATACAGAGAAGAAAGAAAAGACAATTAAAAAGGAGAACTAGTATGATATCTTCTGCCTGCTTCACAACCAGCATAAACTTACTTCATCTGTCACATCCATTTATATAATATATAATGGCTAATCAAAAATACAGCCATTTCCCCAATACCCACTATTAGGCACTCAAACTACATTAAATAATTCTATGCATTCTTTTTAAATTATGTAATTAAATTTCTTTTTGTAAGTTGATAAATATCTAAAGTGAGCTGAGAAAATAGAAAAATGCATCCACAGAAGCATTCTTCCAAATATTTTTAAATCACCAGGTACATGAAAACCCTTCAGTGAGGCAGGGAATTAAACCCCGCACAAGTAAAAAGGTTACATCGCCGTCTTCATGGATGAAAAAAAAAGCATTGCTTAAGCTCAACCCTTAAGAAGTAAAATTTCAAAATATGGCCAAATTGCCTTTAAATCATTAACATCAGAAGCACAGGACACAAAGGAGAGAGATCATGAAGGTCTGTACTGCACAGTAACGAGAGAAGGGTTGCAAAGGTCTCTGCAGGGGCCCTACACTGTCAGAGTCCCTGGCACTACAGCCCACATGGCTGCATCAGCAGGGATCCTCCAGGAGGCCCGCCAGCAAATGCTCAAGGAAGATGCCTCCAGCCCAGCACAAGTGCATCACCTCCTCCAGCACTCATACCATGAAGGGCAGAGGAACAGAGTACACCAGTCAACTGCAAACGACAGCTTAGCCCCTAAGAAAAAGCAGGGACTATTAAAAAAAAAAAACTCTGGAAAACTACAGGAAAAGAAAAGGATTTTTCATTCCTCTCCCCCCACACATGCAGCCAGAGGCAATGAGAGGCAACAAGGTAGATTCTCCATGATCCTTGAACATTTCCTTTCCCTTCTTTAAATGACTGTTTGTACAACTGTCAGTTTTAAATCATCCCAGACTGCTTCCTCTGCTGCAGAGTTCACTAATCTGTGCAGCTCTCTGTAGAACACATGGCTTTATTAAATGGCCAGGTAATCATAAATGCATTTAAAATTCAATATTAGTTATTTAAGACAAAAAGATCTGACATAAAATTATACAAGTCACAATCAGTCTTGTACTGCCATCCTGCATAGAATACAAGGCTGGCATCTGCTCAGGGATATAAACATCATTCCACCTGTCATTTTACAACTATGTATTTAAGTCTTCACAGAATTTCATGCGTACTGCTCCCCTAAAAAGTAAAAAAAGTCATTTTGCAAAGGGATAAACTTCTGATGACAGCAGTCACACAGAAAATTGGCCATTAATCTCCTCTGAATAAATATAACCCCCAGGAAGATGAAAGTGTGAGCAGAATACATATTTTTGCACTAGAAAATGCTGAGGTGCACAACGAGAAGCTTTTACTTAAGCATTTTCAGCTGAAGTTATCTTTCAGAAGCCCATTTTACTCTCATGAGATATTTCTCTCCAGTCATTCACTTTTCAAAGCCCTTTGCAACTTTAAGATTGCAGTAAAGCTGACTTTTATACCTTATTTTAGTAGCTCTCTCCCTTGCCCGAGCTGTCACATTCCTTGGGGACATTTGGTAGTTTTCAATTTCCTCAACATTTTATTAATAAAGAAATTTTTAAAAGCCCATTCTTTTTTTCCATGTGCAGACAGTTGACTTCATAATACAAAACATCCTTGTGATAAGCAATTCTTCTATTAAAACCTCCAATTAATGAAGATCTTGCTCTCTCACACTGGCTTACCTAGTTGATCTGTGCTCAAGTTGTCCTTTGCCAAACAGCTGATAACTGAACACAATTTCTGTTAAAGACAGTTTTAAACACACTTACTGCCTTAGAAGACCCAGCAGGTTGAATATGCCTCCTGTCTTGACATCACAAGCATGAGATTTTGAAACATGAAACATTTGGAAAGGTTCACTTAGTAAAATCCAATTTATCAATCTGATGTTGCCTTTGCTTATGACACTCCACTCACAAATTCAGGGCAGCTAGCTCTCAGAATTGTATCTTGCAGTATTAGGCATTTTTCTTAAGCCTGGGTCATGCAGTCATAAAAATCCCCAGGAACTCTAGCTTTTTAAATATCCTTCTAATCCTAGCAGAGCTGACTGAAAACATGTACCCTAAAGGCTCAAAAACTAGAAGAGAATTAAAGAGAAACCAATTTCAATTTTCTTCTAGATCTGAGATGATTTTTGAATGTTCAGAGCTGACAATGTTTAGGCAGGAGCATTTATGTTCTCTCAGCCACGCACTTGATCAGGGTCTGGACTGCTGCTATGCTTTATCACTGCAAGAAACATTAAGACTTAAAAAAACAAAACCAAACCTAAATTCTAGTCCTCATGTACTTGCGCCAGAACAAACCCTGAACAATCAGTATTTGGTCATACAATCCCGGCACTGATTCTGGGTCAACCCTGGCTCATGGTTTAATTTGTCTTTCTCTGCTGTGTACAGACCATAAATCCATCAGAAGGCAAGTATTTTGTCTTCCCTTGTGTTTCCACAACCTCCCCATTTTCCCAAGGGCATGTGGTAATGACTTTAAACTGGAAGGGGGTAGTTTAGATTAGTTATAATCTTAAACTACTTCACTATGAGAGTGGTGAGGCACTAGAACAGGTTGCCCAGAGAAGCTGTGGGTGCTCTATTCCTGGAGTGGTTCAAGACCAGGATGGACAGGGCTCTGAACAACTGGATCTGGGGGAAGGTGTGTCTGCCCACCGCAGGGGGGTGGAACTAGATGACCTTTAAGGTACGTTCCAATCCAAAACTCTCTATGATTATATAATTCCTTTGTTTTCCAAAACTAAGGAAGTCTCCCCACAACTAAACAGGATCTCTTTTTTCCCTGGCCAGAACCCCTCTCTGCACCCATCTCAGTCTGAACTTGTCATGAGCAGTAATCAAATCAGTTTTCTGAACTCCAGATGGACACTCATCAGTTTTGCAATTGCAGCATTAATGCTCCTTTATCCCTGAAAGGCAGGAAGGCTAGGAATCACTAGTTCATTTAACAAAATAGTTCTAAACAATATACAAATCAAATTTTTTTATTTAATTATGCTTCATTAGCTATGGCAATTAAGTGAGAGTTCTCAGCTATTGTAATTAATTCAGCTTATGCTAAATGGCCAATTCAATCATTAGGCCAAACAGTCAATTAAACGCCACATTATTTTTTTAAAATATTTATCAGTCCTTGGCTAACAAATGAATGAAGAAAGCCCAGTTCAGCTGTCAGCACGAACAGACTCATCTGCCATAGCAGACCACACAGGAAAGCAACTAGAGTTCAGAGATATCACAAAATAGCCTTAGAAAAGAATGGATAATAAGGACTTAGTTTCCAGAAGAAATTTCCAAATGTATACAGCTACAAATTTCCCAACTACATTTTCTTCTTCCCCTTGTAAAATCCTGGTTTGTGGCCAGTTTCCTCTACAAAATAAGCAATTTTGTCAAAATGTTATTTTCAGAAATTGCATAGTCATTAAATACTACCATAAGCATCTGTTTCAGCAATGTCAAACAAGCCTCACTCACAGAAAAATTGAAAACTTGAGAACTCAGAATTTTACAGAAGAAACTTTCAAAGGGTTTTTTGTTTATGTTTAACATTTAAAGACTTTTCCCCAAATCTAGGGCAGGAATCAATTTGAGAAGTGATACAGCAGCTTTGTTTTTCAAACAGTTTTAACCTATAATAAGGTCTTTCAGTTCAGAGACTCTTCATGAACCAGGCTGATATAGTGCCCCTTTCCTCAGTCCTGCTCATGTTTTAGAATGAGGCAGAGCTCAGGCAGCAGTTGTAGTGTTAGACATGATCAACAAATATTCCTCAGGAAATGTGGATGTACCCTAATGCCCAGTCTCCTCCTTTGAGATATTAACAATCTCTCCTAAAAAATAAGCAAAAAACCCAAAAAACAATAAGATACACAACAGGGAGAAGGAATTATCTTAATAGAGAGGGCTATCACTCCAGCTCTGTGCAACCACAGATGCTACAGCAGAACCTTCAGCCACAGTTCAACTATATACTACTATACACTGATCAACCTTGATCTTGTTCTCTAAACGATTTTCAAGAGTCGCACTCGATCATGACATTCTCGGGTGAAATTCACGGCGCAGTCACCATTTGCATTTTATTGAGGGTTTTTTTGACTCGTTGCATACTTGTGACTAAGCCTAACATTCCTCACACTGCAAAATTTCCCAAAGGCACAAAGATGGGGAGGAACCTCACACCATCTCTGGATTTGCCCAGCTTCATAAACTCCAATGACAAAAAAATTCACAAACATAATCATCTAAGGATTAACCTCATTCAAAATGTCAAAAGCTGTAAGACATGTTAGTCTGTCAACATGAGAAACGACACTTAGCAGGCTCCTCTATCCCATCTCCTGTCCTAACTTTGGGCAGACCAAAGTCCTTGCACAACTGCTTCTGCAAAAATGACACGTGACATTATATTCCATTGCTACTGCTGGGCCAAGCATATACACCAAAAGACATACATAAAACATATTCTGGGCACCTCGTCAGATTTTCTTGGGTTTTTTTTTCTTGCTTTTTTCTTACTTTGTCCATCCCATGAAGTAGCAGTAGTTATCCAAATGCACAAGCCAATACACAAATAGCTTTAACTCTCCAGATAGCACCTGCAGCATAGTTACCATTTATGGGAGGTTTGTTTTACGCAGCTTTTCAGGGAGAAAATTACTGTGTTATAATACTTCAGCAGTATCTATTACATTTATAAGAAAACAAATTAAGAGACTTCATAGGCTCCAAAACCAAGTACAGGTAGGTCACAAATTTTTGTCATGATTTTCTAACAGCATTTCAGGCTGCTGCAACATAATTGCATTCAAGCTCTCCTTTCAGCATGAAGTGCCCAATATCCTCCCAATTTTGCAAAAGTCTTTACCAATAACTTCTAAACCAGGGGGTTTTCCTAACTGCATTTTGAATTACACTAATCCAAAGGCAAAGTTCCATACTGACTTACACTATTAATAGCATTAGGCGTGTCTACATCAAAAGGAAAAAACATCACCTAGGTACTAATGACTCCATTTTTGCCCTCAAAACAATCTGTAGGGACAGTACACAGGCTGATCTAATGCCTGCTTCTGGCATGAGGGCATATCTTATCGAGATTGTATCTAAAAAAAAGTGTGTGATAAAACCATTCCTCTATTTTTATTCAGGATTTATTCAGATAAAGACAGACAAGATGAAACAGTATCATTCTGAAAGACTTCAACTATTTTTCATGTGTCTGATCATTTAGACTGTAAACAATAATTAAGTACCACTTCATCTGGTCTCTTGTTGACCTTCCAAAACCAGGTAGACAGACGGACCAAGGAAGTTAAATTACTTTCTTTTTGAAGACATTCATGTGATTCCTTTAATGTACATGCTGACTTCAGGGCAAGCACAGGGAAAACCTGAGAGAACATGAAACTTTCCTACCAAAGTTATTATTGCAACACCAACCCAAAAAATGGTAGTATTGCCCCAACACTGAAATCATTAATAAATACAGCCTGCCTACATTTCCCATTTCACATCCTAAACAATGTTACATTGTAGTCCTAAACAGCTGCCACTTCTCACTCGTCAGATATCAAAATGTCATTTTTATGCAATGCACTTTCCAATTTTACACCACATACAGGCACTGTGAAATAAAAAACACTGCACAAATGCAGATAATTTATTATCAGTGATAAGCATTAGGCACTAACAGCAGTAAGCATTCTAGAAACAAGTTCATATGGAATACCAGTTTGCCTTTTTTTTTTTAATACTTAACTAGATTTCATACTATGTTCATAAAAGACATGAAAAGAAAGAACATCAGCTGAATGTCCCAAACCAAGTCACCCAAACAATTTACCTTAGCATATTGCAGAACACTGAAACAAAAAACCTGAAATTTCTCCAATGTAAAATACAGGAAAATTGTAATGCATTCAGTGAAAGTAGAACAGAAATCTAATCAAAGAAAGTTGTGTGGAATAGCTATATTCTATACAGGAAAAATAAGTTATATTTCAAAGTAATTGTTGTGGAAGAAAAACAGGAACAAATAAATCGGTGTCCTAAAACTGTCAGTGAGTGAACTCATTTGGGAACTACAGCTGTTGCGCTTTAGAGATTTGGATTAAAATCCATCGTTATCTTTCAGTTAATACTCTTTCATCGACCAATCAGCAGTCATATGGTGTTTACCAACCCTGGTCACTTAACCCACTTGAATGGCCTTTGTGCTATAATTTGTACTTCAATACAATCAGATTACTTCTAATCTAAATGATTTGTGTCCTTTATGGGGCAGATAAACACTAATCCCAAGGTTCCTAAAACATAGCAAGCCTAAACAGTGCCACTATGGCATCCATTATTTGCCATTTAAAAACACTATTTCATTCAAGTTGGGAAATATGTGATTTGATTATACTGACCCTGCCTTTTAGATACTCATTTCAAATTTCTTACACAAACGAAGAAGAAAGATTTATTAGCAGACACCACTACTCAGCAAAATCAGCAGCAAAACAATCAATATTCTAATACATAGGTACTACTTTTTGATCAAACTATTTCACAGGAAAAACTATTTTTTAAAAGAAGACTAAGCAAAGAGGAACATTTTAAAACTCATTTTTCAGTAAGGAGTTACACATTCAGTAATGGCTCACAATCCCTAGGTATCAATTATAAAGGTCTGCCTCCTCAGGATGGTTTTCCAAGTATCCAGTAGTTGAAGTCTCCTCAAGCATTCCTGTTCTTCAGTTAATCTTGGGTGACACTTGGAAGCAGTTGCGCTCCAGTGCGAGTCTAGCATCTAATTACATTTAGCAGTAATATGCTTAGGCTCTGATCTCACAAATGCTTCTGCACAGGTGGATCAGTGAGCGTGCGACAATGTCCCTAGAAAAGGGGGGACTCACACATGCGTTATTGGAGCCAAGTACATCAATGTATCTGTACCTCAAAAAAATGCCAGAGTTGGGAATAAAAACAGTTGAATAGTTCAGTAATAACCTCATGGTGACAGCAAGCATGCAAACACCTTTAAATAAAGGTATTATCAGTGTCACCATTTTATATTCATATATTTAACAACACATGTATTTCTTAACTACAAAAACGCCTACAAAACATACCACTTTGTAAAATAGAACATAGTCAAAGTTAAGCCAGGATGACTCGGAATTGGATAAAACATTCCCAAAGAAAAATTAAAATGCTGGATGATCTTAATAGCATCTGTAGCTATTAACTTACACGAATATGAATATGTTTACTTAAAATACCTCAACATGGGTGCTTGTATTTCATATTAAGTAAAACTCTTTCTAGTTTAGGTCATTAACTAGGCCAAAGTTCACTTTCTTAGTGTGCCCTCATTCACAGGCCTGGCTGCTCTCAGTAGGTGACCTCAGCCTACCTCGTGGTGATGAGTGAGCTCACACACACGCACACACAGAGAATCGGGAACCACCACCTCCAAAATTCTGCTTTACAACAGAGTCACACGCTGACACAAAATCTTTTGAAAAGCCTACAGCCAGATTTGAGAGGAGTGAGAACATGGAACATAGGGCATGCAGGGAACTGCACTATGGAATTTTCCATTCTGGCTCCAAGTACTTCCAGGATTATTCAGTGAGTGCCATGTATACTCCTTACTCTACTCTGAAAATGGCCCTTCTGATATTCCTTGTACTTTGAGCAAGATCCCCATTATACATTACAAAACAGCCACCTTGAAACGTCCAGCAGAAACCACAGCTTGTTAGAGATTTCCCAGAAGCTGCAAACATTTCACAAGTGCTGGGAAAGCTTCTACAATTCACTTCTGAAATTATAATCTAACACACTACCAAATAGAGAGGACTGATCTACCTTTCCAAGAGCAGTAATCTCTGCTTTTCACTAATTTCTCAAACTCTACCACAACCTCAAAGTTGCGCATTTCCTTGACTACTGTATTTGTGTTTAACTCCAAACATGAAGTAAGCACAAACTGCAATTGTAAAACAGAAAAGCACATTTTCTCTTCTACTGATATTTAAAAGGATTATATGAGAGTCCAAAAGCCACATGACAATGACTTGCACAGCCCACTTGCACAATTAGAGCCAGTGCTTAGAGGAGACTGGAAAGAGGGAGAGTGTTGTTATTTTTTCCCCAGATACCTAAAAATTCCTGGACCCGCTGTCCCAAAGACTGCTGGTTCCAAAGAGACTGTCAAGTCCAGAAACACAAATTTTATGAATGTGAGAAAGTAACCAGATATTTGAAGGAAGAACTTTTAAATTCTACAAATCCTTAATTAATCAATAAACACCTGACAATAGCAAAACATTACTCTCTGCAAACCCCAGAATTTATGTCAGAAACCGTATCTCCCATCATGGGAGTAGGCAAGAGTCTTCACTTACAAACTCAGTAGTTCATGTATAAACTGAAAAGGTACCACACAGTCCTTGCAGATTAGTAACAGTATGTACAAACTTCACAAGAGGGGAAAAAAAAAAAAAAAAAAAAAAAAAAAAAAAAAAAGAAGAAGAAAAAATGAAAGAGAGAAAGAGGGAGAGAAGGAGGGAAGGGAGAGGTACCTACAAAACCCTACCGGCAAACCCCAGCACTCATATGCAAGCCAGGAAAGGTTCTAGCCTTTGTGGGTCCATAGGACCACAAGCTAAATAAGGAATGATCAGTTCCTGAAATATGTAGGAAATGGATATAGATCACAACAGATTCAGAAATAAATGTGTTTGTGTCAGACACTGGTGCCAGAACCATACCTGTAATGTTACTGTACTCTTGGCATAAGGTGGTAATTCTTTTACATTTACCATGCAGCTGCGGCTGCGTGGTAAAATAAAAAGGGCCTCGTTCCACTCCTGTATTTCAGAGGGTTCCCCACAGTAATTACGGAAAGCTGCTGTCCCAAACAGAAATCAAATTGTGTCTGGAGATCCAAACAAGGCTGAAGGCAGTTCATTTCTCTGATATCCCTGATTCTTCTCCCCTTTCCACTACAGAAGACATGCTTAAACTACTTAAACTATTAAGAATCCAGAACTAACTCATTTGAATTTACAGTATTGTAATTAAGAAAATCAGAAACCCCTACATCAAAGATGCTGTAAAGACAAATATGTGAAACTAACAGAGGCATTACTAGAGAAACTTCAGCTTTAAGAGTCATACAGCAAAAATCACCTCTTTCTTCAAAAAAGTTACCTGTATGATCAAAGTAGCCATTTGGAAAAAACCTCCCCAAAACTACTTAGTCAAGAAAAACAGTTGGCCAGTAGGGGGTTTACAGCCCATTATTGAAACTAAATTGCACTGAAACACTATTTTTCTCTAGGATCAAGAAAAAGTTAGATTCCAAACACGTCAAACAGCTGCACTAAACTAAGTTTGAGCAAGAAAGATTACATCTGCATTTCTTACCTTACCTGCTATTTTATGCTTTATGGAAGAGCCACATTCCCTCCCCTCCTCACTGGAATGAATTGTATATGTGACAAGGAGGCAAACAACTGTAAGTCACAGCAACACGGACTTTTACATCCTTGCCATAATAAACAAGGAGATGCTCATGACTTCTTCTGCAGCACAACCGTTCCCCTACCTCCAGGAAACCATTAAACAACTAGAGGTGTGAACCCATTGTGGCTTTCTGCTTCATTAAGTCATATATCATTTTTACATAGGAGTCATGAAGCTATAAATCATGTGAGACAGAATGAGAGCTAATTAAAGAGTCAGCTAAGCATAAAATTTTGCATTGTTGCATATCAGAGAACTCTAAAATTTGCCATATTTTGTATAATATATGGTAAAATATTAAAAGACATTTTCAGAGAAAATTTCAGCAGAGAAATATCTGCTAAGAGCTGAGCACTGCTACCTGAAAAACATCAATATTTTATTTCCTAGCAGGGAAGCCCCATGAAACCCTGACTCACCTTTTTTTTCCTTTTTAATAACAGATCATTCTGTCTTGTATTGCAGGACAGTCTTGTATAGTCTTTAAACTTACCTCCCTCTTTTACTAACTAGAATTAACTGCTATGCTTCTGTAGACAGAAATTCACAACCCAGGAAATCTCTACATACACTAAGGCAAAGCATTAATCAAAGGTATCAAAATCTAGCCCTTAAACTTCAGTGCAAACACTTCAGGCTATTTAGAGAATTCCTTTACCAATTAAGGCAATACTCATTTGAGGGAAAAAAAAATCTATTTCCTGATACCAGATTTCTCAGTCAAAGCAATTATGTTGTAAAAGTTCTTCTTTGAAGGGTTAGAGTTAAATCTGATGCAGAAATGTTAACTGAAACATATATCTCACAATCCAAAAGGGCTTTTAAGTATACATAATACTACTGTGACATCTAGAGCATCCTTTAGTAGGTGAGGAACTTGTTATACCAAAGCCATATAAAAACAGCACAAGGATGATCCTCTAATTCCAAGAGCTTTTTCTCTAAAAGACTTTTAATTGAACAGATATATGCAGATATATGTTCAATTCTTATTCTTACTTCACCTTTTTTTTAGAGATCTAATAATTGTAGCTTCTAAAGCAATTCATCAAATGCAAGAGAATGAATCTCAAAGTAATCATTACCAATATACATTTCTTAAAAAAATATACATATTCATCAGTCTCAATGTGTAACTGCAAGGAATAGTCAAGTGCTTAGTCTTATACTCCATTTTCCCAACAGTAGTTTCCCATTAAATACCTTAAAAAAGGGAAGAATGAATGTTCTTGCATTCTAAATTACACACAAGTTTGACAAGTGAGCTTGATTTTTAAAGAGCGTTCTTCTTCTTTTTCTATTGAATAAAAAAGAAAAAAGGGAATATGATTTTTTTAAAACTACATTTTATTTCAGGCTTCACTGACTGGAAAAGGGGCCCCAAAGAATTTTTATTAAAAATGGAGCACCATCCATTAGGCAATTCATATTTTACTGGGGTATTCCAAGAGACTCAGTGAGTTGCTGGCCACTCTTGCAAATTGTTGCATTAGGCTGCAATCAGGATGGAGGGCATGGGTCAAATACACAGCTAGGTCAAATACTAAGTTCAACAAGGCAACACAGGGGTCAAGAAATAGAAGAGCCCAGAAATACAGCTGCTGAAGGAAAGACCAAAGACTAAGGCATTACAGCTGCCGAGGCGACAACAAAGAAGCAGGTGTAGAGGATCAGAAGCGACAGGGATCAGGCAGGGCTGCTTGCAGTCAGCCCACAAAAGCCACAGCTCACACTCCTAGCAACCTGAAAGATCCAAAGCAATCTCAAATAAGTTTTTAATCTTCACTACTAATTCTGAGAAGCATTTGGCAGCACTCCAATAATTGAATTAAGTTCTGCCTATGGCTTTATGGAAAAACATGAAATACAAAATCCTAGTAACAAGCATTTTAGAGAAATTCTGACAATTCTTAAAAAACAGCAATGGTGAGTTTTATAAACTAGCCCATTTGCAAATGCAAGCTGAAATGATCCTTTTAAACAACATAAAGTACTTCTGTGGCCCAGAGCCAGCAACTTCAACCTTACAAGAAATTTGAAAATGAATCAGTTTTCTGCAGCAGTTCACTGATGTGAAAGGAATTTGAGGGGTCTCATAGGACAGAAGAAGCCATACAACAATAAATGACAGGAACAGACTCAAGAACAAATATGTAGTAAAAAAATACAGAATCAGAAACATTCAAAACTTTGATTCAGTGTCACAAAAAATGTGATCTCTAGCTCTGTAAAAACATGAGCCACACCACCATGTAGGTGTTGTAGATGTTACAAAGGCATTTATATGGTAGAAGCATACAAAAGCAAACCTGCCAAGCCCCCATGCTCAGCATGAAACATGATGTTGACTCCTAACTGCCTGAGACAATTCCCATAGTTATCACAACCACATGGCAAAACAGCTCTCTGATCAAGTGCATGAGGCAGGAAGCAGCCGTGGTGCTGCACGTAGAGATTACAAACCCCACACGCTCCTGTCAGCCACAGGCTCCCTGCAGCCCGTCTGTGTTGTGTCATCTGGGGTTTAACTCCAGCGTGTGCTTCCTTTTTTTTTAAACATCGCCAAATCAGGTTAGTATAAATCTCCCTCTCTGAACAAGAAGGAAGCTCTCCTATCCTTGCTCAGGATTTAGATGTCCAACTTAAAATGAAGGAAAAAAAAAGTCAGATCCTTTCTTTAAAAACTGTGTTACAGAAACTTGATCAATATTCTAATTTACCGTTAAGAAAAAAAAGGTGAAAAGCTTCTAAGAACTACAAATAACACATAAGAGAGGTCCATGGGGTTCCTTCAATGGCACCGTTTTTCCAGGTCTTCTACACTGCAACAAGAAGTCACCACCAAGTTTTATGCAGAAATACTGGCTAATGCAAATTCACTGAAAGCGGTGAAAACAAGAATTACACAATACCTGTTTTGTCAACCTCTCACTGCCCCATCCTATTTGAGTTACATAATAAACTGTAATTATGATGGGGACAACTGAGATTCAACAAATCTACCGAGTTAACAATATAACCAAATTATGAAGTTGACAACATAATCAGATTTTGACATTACTTCTGTCAAAATTTGTTATTGCTTATCATCAATGCGAATTTCTCTGATGTTGAAGTTTGTAAAGCTCCATTGTCTGGTTTCTTAAGCTATTTTTCTAACATTCATGAGATTGTGAGACTAACCCACATGCCAAGGAAAGACAGCAGAGTTTGCTTGAAATGTATTCTCAAACCTGTTTGAAAGAGAAAGAAAATGTCAGTGTAGGCGGCTCTTGTCTGGCCTTTCAGGAATATCACTTGCTTCAGAGCATGTCACCTGCCTGCAGTAGAGAAGGGGTCCCTGAGTATAGTGGACTTAGCCTTCTTCAAACCTAGATCAGTAAAAGTCATTGAAACAGAGAATCATTAAGGTTGGAAAAGACCTTCAGGGTCATTGAGTCCAACCTTTGACCAAACATCCCCATGTCCATTAAACCATAGCACTAAATGCCACGTCCAGTTGTTTCTTGAACACTTCCAAGGATGGTGACTCCACCACTTCCCTGGGCAGCCCGTTCCAGTGTTTAACCACCCTTTCAGTGAAGAAATTCCTCCCAGTGTCCAACCTGAACCTCTCCAGGTGCAATTGGAGGCCATTTCCTCATCCTGTGTAGCCTGTTACCTGGGAGAAGAGGCCAACTCCCAGCTGGCTACAGCCTCCTGACAGGGACTTGTAGAGAGTGACAAGGTCACCACTGAGCCTCCTTTTCTCCAGGCTAAACACCCCCAGCTCCCTCAGCCACTCCCCACAGGATATATTCTCTAAAGCTTCGGCAGGCCCAGACACTTTTAAAAGAAGAATTATGTCCATTTTTAAAATTTATTTTATACATGTACAGACAACATGTATTTATTTTCAGCAGTTTAATCCTATACAGAATAAGGATATAGCATTAAACATCCCTACGCATACATTAGAGTACTTAATATTTTCACATTACATACAGGACTAGGAGTGTCGTAAGTCCATTTTACCTGTCAAACCTGACAATAAGGTTCTGCTGCTTCTGATGTCACCTATCTAAAAGAATGTGAAGTTCTCCAGAGTGGCATCTGACAATACCTGAGCAAGTACCAGTGAAACACAAAGCACATCAAGCCTCTAATGCTACTCCACATAGCAGCACAAAATTTATTTCTTCAATCATTCCAGAAGCTCCAGAATCCAGGTTCTGGTTTTAACAAATTGAAAAGCACTCACTGATGAAAAATTCAAGATTTACCGTGATTTGCAAGGGCAAAATAGCTTGTTTTTTAAAGAAACCCAACTTACAGGCTCTTTAAATTACAAGATCATATTTTCCCTCCCCTCACAGACTGAGGATAAGTCAAGACAATCAAAGTCACGAGAACAGCTATCTTATGAAAAAAAAACCAATGTAATTTGTTGTAGAAATCGTAAAAAAAGCAGGAGAGTGCAAGAGAGAAAGATTCTCTCACTGTTAAGGCACTTACATGCTGCAGTGCAGAATCTATCCGCAGCCTGGGCTCCACCACAGTGCTGCTAGAAATGCTTGGCAAGTTGCTTAAATCACTCACTGCTAGCACACAACTTTTGTGGGAGCCTGAGTGGATAACTGCAGGCTCCAGTTTATAGAGGTGCTGAACGCTCCTGCTGCCATTCAAGACAACAGTTCTGCTGTGAGCACACGCTACGTCGTTCCAAGGGCTGACGTACAGACCTCAGGACCCAAGCCCAGGCATTTAACATTGCTGAAGACCCCTCTCTGTGCTCAAGTTTTCCCCTATGTCAGGAGAATGCTCTTTTATCATGGAAGTGTTGCAAAGATTTTTAAAACTTCTTTTACTGTTGTTGAAGCACGTTACCCATGCTGTGCATGAAGTGTGGTGAGAGGAAAACAAGTTACTCTTGATTATGCCCACCAACAGACCCAGCTAAGGTTGTGCAGCATTTCCTAGTTCACAAATTCTTAACTTTGCAAGTCTTAAGCTCTCATAATGCTGTTTGAGGTTTATAATACTGGTATTCTTATTTTCTGACTAACAAGGGACCAAGATAAGCATCAAACATGGTACTGACTGTACACAGACCCCACAATATACCAAATAAGCATCTGTCTGGCATAGACTGCACCTGCATTGCAGACAAAAGACTGCAGAAACTGACAAAGGCTGAATCTTTTTCCATAAGTTTTTATGCAGATTTATAAGGGGTTTTCTTAATTGTAATGTATTAAATAATCTCATTTTAACAGAAAGAGGAATTGCACCTAGGCACACACATGCATTTGCAATTTCAAGTCAAAGATTCACCATCCAGTTATTAGCAGGTGGCCAAAGGAAGAAAGATTATGCAATTACTTTTTTTGGTCATATGCAGTCATGCAAAGAAAGAGACTAGGTACTCCTCTGCTAGCTTTTATTAGCATTTTCATTATAAAATCCCATTAGGAGGTTCCTGCATCTACTTCGGAAGTCTTGCCGCACAGGGCAGAGTAAGAACTTTGCGGGTGTTTATTTACTGTCTTACCCAAATTCATCTTCTCTGGAATACACCTTGATAATGAGTTTTATGCTCAATTTTTTTCCCCAGCTTAGGAAAGAAAGTCTCTTTTTAATCAAAATTGTGACAGATACAACTGAACACTGTAAAGTGTAAACTAGATTACATGAAAATCACGTTAAACTTTTCTCCTCCTCTGCTTCCATTTTGAAGCAGACCATCCTAATGCTGCCTGCCACATGACTGATTCTTAACCTAATTAATCTTTGAAATTGTATCAAATTATATTAGGACTAAGGAGACCTGATAGTCTACTATATCTAAATGGGATGTACTGAGAAGTGTCAAATTAAAATACAACAGCACGTGTTGTTAAACAAAGTCTGCTCCCATATGTTTAGCTTTCTGGTACCTGCACAAGTACATATAGAAAGAACAACAGAGCCTACAGTCATAACCACTTATGCTATAAACTCATTAGATCTTACAAGTTCAGTAATGCTCAGAAGTGTTAAAGATTCAGTGGAGCACATCCTCTGCTAGGAATTAGCACTACACCAGTCACCAGTAAATAACATGATTAGAAACTGCTCGGTATGAGACCACACTGGTTGTAGAAGGGCAGCAGGTTGACTGCCATGATGTAACAAAAGCCTCATAAACCATAAATACACCATGGCACAGAAAAATAAATAAAAAAAAATAAAGAAAACTTTCTTTTTAAAGTCACAATATAATTCAAGCATCACCTCAAGTTAATTTTACTTTGCTCTCCTGACCTGAACACTCTCATTTCAGTTGCTGTTCTTCAGTGCCTGTAGTAAGTAGTTACACAGTTTTCCTTTACACACAAGACTTACCTTAGTCTTAAGGATCACTTTCCCTGCCACACAGGTGCAAGTAATGGATACTGGCTTTGAGCCTCGTGGTTTGCTTGCAAGAGGAGTCTGCGAGACAGCTCTCAGTGTGAATCTGTGCTCAAGGAGACAAGATCACCCTACATCACATGCAGAATGACTGACTTTTCCGCACTGTGCCCCAAGTTTGCCATACTTTCAGCACTGGCACGTCTGCACCAAACAGTTTCCCAGTAGAAAGCAGAGAGTAATGAAAAACTGCCCAGTATGTTTCAGAATCGCAGCATTTTACCAAAACCACAACCCATCATCCTGCCACACAACAAAATCACCAGGTCTAGAAAACTGTGAACCAAGATGCATAACTATGCAAAGCCTGCACATTCTACCACAGAAAAAGTGCATTTCACCTATTTGTAAACTGAAACTTATTTAATGTCATTTCTGTGTTTCACCGAAACTTACATTTCAAAACTTGTGAAACATTTAGTTGGCTATGTAATTGAAAAGAATTTAGATATATAAAGTGAAGTAAAAAGGACTTCAGCCATCTAAAGTTGCTGCTTGTACTCATGTTTAGCTACTGCCCCCTCTAAAATTCCTTATTATAAATGTTTAATAACCAAAAAAAAATTGTCAATAAGCAAAGTTTTATTGAAAAATTTCACGGAGGAATGAAGCATTAACAGTGTTTTCCTAACAGGTTAACTTGCTCATATTCAAACAACCATCAATAATGTAAACAGCACAGTTCTAACATGCCTCATTGTATATTGGCATCACCTGTCATTACAAGATCTGTCTGGTAGTTCATCAGCAGCAAATTGTTAAGGTACCAGTATTGATAAGCAAAGGACTGGGGCTGCACTGATATAGTTAGATTGGTTTACAAGGCTTCTATTTTTACAAGCCTTGGAAGCTCAGGTTGTCTAATGAATTTTTAACACGTCAGTTAATATGTTTATAGAAAGCAATGTCAGCTTTAGCTAATATGTAAGAAGAATCACAGTTGCATGCAAAATGCACAACGTGTTAAGAATCTAAGCTTCACATTTGAGAAATTCAAAAGAATTATTGCAGATGATCTGAGGAGAGAAATCACTTCGAAAGGAAACAATAAAAATGTGTAAGTTAATGGGCATGATTAATCTCTCTTGGAAATATTAGCTCAGTTTCATGAAATGGGATGTATTGCAGGGCAACAGAAAAAAAGGCTTTATTTGTGGAAAACAGAGTAAGACACTCACTTCCTAGCACCAAAAGATACATTATACCAGAACAAATTACCAAGTATTTTGTTGTTTTTATCAACATACTACTGATAACATAAACTAGTGATAACATAAAATAAGCAATGCTTACTTTATAATACTCAGTGCTCTCACTGAATAGAACTCTGTTAGAATACTAGCTACTCTTTGGCAGCACTTTCTCCAGCAATACAGAATGACCTCAAATGATTGCACAGCACAGAGACAATATTTGCCATAATTACCCTGCTTGCTTTGTGCATTACATAAAATCAGAAAACATATTAATTTTGTGAAAAAACATTTTTAAAAATCCTTAGTACACAGAATTTCAAAATGTTTTATATGTTTTGCTTTTAAAACACTGGCCTTTGTTAAATAATGAAAACCATAGACTTCCTATTGTAAGATTATGCATGCTCTGTGAAACTGCACTAAAAAGAGACATTTTACATTTGAAAAGAACCTGTACCTTTTGCACTTGTGGGCAAAATAACAGTAGAACATAGCCCCTCAGTCAACATTTGAGCTGCATCTGTAGTTAGGCAAGCAGAGTATGTGGTGAAAATCTAGTAACCTATGCAGCCAGAGGGATGTTACAGTCACACAGGAGAGTGAAGTTCCTGTAATTCTTTCAACTCTCTATACACTTACCAGCCTGAGAATAAAATATGCAAGTGCATTCAACGGATCTGGGGAAATTTCCCTTTATTACCTGGGGTATTATGGCATTTAACATCTGCCTCTACCTTCACTGCATCAGAGGTAATTCAGGATCACATAAGATAAAACGTTCACAGTTGTGTCCTGATGGGTGACATATATTAAGCATTACAATTTTCTGAATGCAATGCAGAAGTTACAGAACCAAAATATTTATCTGCTGCAACCTGTCATTCGAAGAATTCCAAAGGGCTTAAGGCATATTACAAAGTGAGAGCAGAATTTCAGAAAGCAAGCTATTCAGACTGCAAAGTCATCTTTTCTTCCCATTAACTACAGATGACCTAAGCTTTGCAGTGTATTTCAGTACACTAGAGAGAACCTTGCACTCCAGTTCCGTACTCTGTTACATCCCAACACAGCCTGATGAATGCTTTGAGATTTGAGACTTTCACAACTATACCATATGCTCATTATTAAAATAATACGAATGCCCCATTTCATAAATTCTCAAACTCAGAGAGCAAATATTCTCAAACCACAATCCCTTGTGATAACCTGAAGAGAAAAAACTGCAACAACTGTAGAGCACCTGTTATGTTTTATGCAGGAATCCTCATTGCTGTTCAAAATCTTAGGTTTTCCAGAGCTAATTAACTAACAAGCCTACACTCCCCCAGAAGATTATCTTCCACAAGGCCTTTTGCTGCTTTTATACCGACTTATCCCTGAGCAACTGTACTCGAGGAGGAAGATATCCTCTCTATTAAAACCTAGCAGAGGAAATATGAAAAATGAAAAAAAAAAAAGATGCAGACAGTAAAGAAGAGTCAGTTAAGAGAAACTGGTAGTGGTTGATCCCTTGTGAGAGAGTGTGCAGAGCAGAGGGAGCACAGGAGCGATGGACAGCTCCCATTAGTGCAAGGAGAGGCAAGTCAGCACAGTTATCTTGACACCTGCTAGGTTTTGTTATTATTTTTAGATATAACCAAGCATCCCTTATATAATTCACTGGGAAAAAAAGATATAAGACCTTGATAACTTAGTGAAAATGTCCTGTAAGAGGATTGTTTCCTTTGTAATGTCTTACTACCCTGTGGATTTTTAAGCCAAACAATTGGGGGAAAAAAGAAAGAAGTTATTAATGTGACCAATTTCATAACTCCTGGTTTATCTTCTGCCTTCAGTTTACGCAAGCATATCAATTCCCATGCACTCGAAAAGGTCTGAGGTACAGAAAACCCATCTGGCAAAACCAAACACCAGAAGAAAGTTTGCAGCTATAGAAGAATACCCTAGAAACAAAACAGAAGAAAAATCTTGTCCCTCCCCCTAAGAAGTCTACTGACCTGGTGAATTGAAAGGAATAGCAAGATTACTTCTTTGGAAGAGAAGCAGCAGCATAACCCATTCACACCAGTATAGTGTCAGCTCTGGACTACACACAGAGACACCTTTTCCTTGTTTTCAGAATTGCAGTAACAAGGCAAGGGATGGCTGCATCCACTGGAGAGCACAATGCTGCCACGAGAGGCAGAAACTTCGAAGAGCACGTTCTCCCTGAATCCACCAGCCTGGGCATCTCACCAGTATCCTGCCATTGCCTCTCGTTCTGGACCGGCTGCAGCACTGCTTCATCCACACCTACTGCAATCACACAGATGCATCCCCACTGACTTCAGGGTTTTACACTACTGTTTCATACTACATTTCGTTTAGATAAGAAAACATACAGGTTCTTGACAGCCAGAGGATTTGTTTTGCATCTCGTTTTTATACTTTGTCCAAGGCATCACTACAGCAGCAGCAGAGAGTATGGGAAATAAAATTATCATCTCCCTCCTCCCATAGCTGCAGTTAAATGTGTGTTTTGAAGATTTATTGAAACTTCTAAAAGCTCACAGTGCCACACTTCTCTAACTTTTCCATTTATAGATTTTCCACTCAAGCTTAACAATACAGACCTAATGCCAGGCTCACAACATTTGAAACTCATGAAGAGTTCCCAGGTTTAACCAGGAGTCAAAAACAAAAGAAAACAAACCTAAGCCTTCACATATGCATGAATAATCTGACAATTCCTCTGAAACAAGGGCATTTCTTGCCTGTAGCTACAGAAAATACAATCCTGCACCTACCTCTCCTCCACATATTTTGAAACAGTGTTACCAGGACATAAACTTCAACATTTAAGCATGCCACCACCGTCCACGGGCTTGTGATGCCAAGCACTTACACTCACCATGCGTAATTAGCTCATCAAGGATGACTCCTTCATGTGGGTTAATTCCTCCTTTGCTGAAGAAATTTAACTTTCCCGAAGTCGTCGGGGTTCAAAAAACGAGAAAGCCGAGCTGTGCTCATGCAGGTATTTTTTTTAAAAAAGTCACTCGGTGTACCAGGAAAGCAGCGCCCGGTGCAGCCTCGGAGCCCGGGAGCAGAAGCCCCGCACCTTTCCCACGTAACAAAAATCGTTACGCAAATCCCAGGCGCTGCCGAAGCCCCTGACCTATTTAGAGACGCGCTTTATCCTTTCTGCAAACAAGCGATGCTGAGGAGACGCCGATAAGCCCGCGCCGCCCCCACCCCGCCCGGGCAGGAGGACACCCCGGGGACCCCGCTACCTGCGGCTCCGGCCGGCAAAGTTTGCCCGGCGGCGGCCGCGGAGCGGGCGGGCTGCTCCGGGGCTCCGGCTCTGGCCGGGCCCCGTGGCCGGGCATCCCCTGCTCGCCCTGTGCCGTGACATTGAGCAAGGT
>VZRQ01001795.1:753130-799714 GCA_013397975.1 Machaerirhynchus nigripectus
CCCCCGGGAGCCGCCTGCCCCGACCTCAGCTGCCGCCCGCAGGGAAGGAGGCAGCCCGGCACCGGCGGGCGGGCGTGAGCCGCAGCCCCGCTCCTGTCGGACCGAGGCGAGCGCGGCGGAACTCCGCCGAAGCCCTGCGGCTCTCCCGACGCGCCCGTCCTTCTGTCCGTCTCTCTGTCTGTCCGTCCCTCTGTCTGTCCGTCCGTCCGTGGCCGGCCCCNGCGGCGGCGCCGGAGCCTCCGGGCTGAGGCGAGCGGGGCTGAGGGGGCTCCGCCAGCCCAGCGCGTGTGCTTGCCCCGGGCGAGCCCAGCCGGCCGCACGCGGTTACCTCAGTGTTCCCCGGAGCTTCTGGGACTTCGCGTGCCACAGGCAGCACAGCCTCGTCCCAGAGCCGCACAGCCGTGAAAAACAATCCCCAAACACCCAGCTGGAACACCGCCGCGTCTCCTGCTTTCCTTACTCCTCCAGCTTCTGGTCGTCAGGGTTTGCTTTGTTCCCTAAATTCACACAAACACCGAGCGAGCCTCCCAGCCTTCTGGCTTTGCCAGTCCACCTGCGAGGGCTTCAAAACAATAGCCACTGCTCTGCAGTTCTGCTTTGTAAAACGTAAAACCGTATCCTAAATATAAACATTACACTAGAAAACGTCAGGTTTTGTAAGCACTTAAGAGAAAAATAATAATGGTAGAAACATCAAAATCAATGCAAACATATGTGTAAGCATTTTTTACAGCATTTTTATAATTTGGGTTAGCTTTTATAGTTCGAACACTGATCCTGGAGCATGTGATGCAAACATGGGGAATCCTGCAGTATTTAATGTGTTATTCTTCTACAAGAAGGAAAACAAGAACATTTAACATGAGAGAAAAACATCTTGCTGAACTTTAATTCCAGCTTTTGGAGAAGAGCAGTGATACTTAATACTGTTAAGAATTGCATCATACCTTGTTTACAGTTTTATGTTCAATAAGCTCTTTTAGCTTTCAAGACAGGAAATTCTGAGTTTGAATTAATCATCCCATAAAAACATGAATATAACCCTTCATCTGGTGTTTTACCTACCACAAACTTCTTCCTCAGAAGAAATCTGAACTCTAAAGCATACCTAAGTGTTTTTGGAAGATTTGCTGCGCTCCTACAGAGAGAAAGAGAAGCTGAAAACAGGACACTTTTTTTTTTTTCCCCCGCAGAATTCCTGAGTTTGTCTGAATCTGGAGCAGCAGAACAGATGGCTTGGTAGGAAAAATCCACTACTGAAACTGGGAATGTTGGACCAGTGGTAGAGGAATTTTGAGTGTACACAACTGTTTCAGCAACAAACAACTACAAAAACAACAAAAATACACAGACAGGGTTTGGGATCAGTCAGACAATAAATTGATCAAACTGATTACCTGAAAGGGCACATACATGTATGATTGCACATTAGCAATATCCAACATTTTCATATTTGATTATCGTTTGTCTATCTTTTGCCCATTTTCAAGACAGACTTGCAGTACGCTAGCACAACAGTCTCCAAAACATATTCAGAAATCTCAAAACATCTCTGACTGGACAAAAACTCAGCAATTTTCTCTTCATATCCAGCTTTCAAGTCCTATTGTAAAGAACTAAGAATGTTATATCCAGGCAGTATTATTTTACTTACGTAAGCAGCTGTTGTAGTTGCCACAGAGATGTTACTCAGTCTCAAACAGAAAGGTGGTCTGCAAATGACCATGCACCATGTTTACTGTTAATATGAAAATGTAAAAGAACCCTCTGAATACTATAGCATTCTTCAGAACAAGACAAAAAAAGCTATTTCAGTGAGTTCTAACCATCAGCTTCCTACAGAGAGATGTAACAGTGGGTGATAACTGTATATTTTTGAACACTTGATACAAAAGTGTGTCTTGGGTCTGTCTTTGAAAGGCCTGTTCTCATCAGAAACAGCAACATTTAGCCCACAATTGTACACATCTTTCTGATGCATTTCACAGTTGTCTTCCACTGTGCAACTCACCATTCTTGACTCCAGCTCCCTATCCAAACCTGTGGTCTCAAAGATTGTGTAAGTGTGAAAGGTGGAAAATTTTAAATGCCCTGTGATCTGTATTTAAAAAGTGTCACATTTCAGCTCTATCAAATGCTGAAAGCACACTAGAAGTTATGAAATTACAGAATAGTTGTAGAATATGAAAACAACTTCGAAAGTGGTGTGAGCAGCAGGAAGACCATTTAGCCTGGGAGATCTTAGAAGGAGATAATAGGTCTGTAAATTCAGAGGAACCTCATGGAAAGAAGAGGTTTTTGATGCATTTCTGCTGGAAAGCTGCATAAATCAACATATAAAACCAGACAGAGGTGGGATCTTACCCTAAGTAAGAATATGCAGGGTATGAAGAAAACATGCTGAGTATGAATTAGAATTGTATTTTATCACTTCGGTTTTTTCAGAACTTTGAATTTGGCTCTACCAAAACAAACTTAGATGTCTTTTGTCACTGAACATACGTTGAATGTGACACAAGTTTGTCACTGAAAAGAGTAGATCCATGCAGAATGGGGCATGCAAAAAAATCTCTTAGGGATGCCTGCAACCCAGCATCAATTCAGGATATCCCAAGAGCTGAGAAATATTTTCTACAAAAGGGAACAGTAATAGTACATCTGGGTGACATTTGATATCATTTTATGAGGAGAAGTCACCACTGGGAAGCCTCAAGCAACCCTCACATTCGTGACTCACCCTGTAAGAGACATAGTGCCAGAAATGTAACTAAATTTTTCTCTCTCCCCAGCAAAAAAGCAAAGTGCCGTGTTTTCCACACTAAGCTATTTTTTATATATATCAAAGGCCTACCAGTTATTTTGAGGAAGTCTTCCTTTATTTGACTGTTGTACCTTTTTTGAGAATTAAGGTTCAATATTGTTTTACTATCACCCATTTCAAAGATAATCTGCCTCTAAGCACCACAGGGCATCTGAGGTATGACTACAGACTTTGTGTTTGTTTGTTTGTTTGTTGTTTATGCAAAATATGAAAACAGTATCCTAATGGTCCAAATGTTGATTTGTCTTTTTGGTGATCCCATATGGCAAATAATGCAAGGAATAACAGCAAGAATAAATACTTTCAAGGCACATTACACAAGTATCCCTCTGTGGAAATAAACCAAGTGTTTCCAGGACTTTTTAACTGGCTTCTCCAATAGTAACCTATTAAATGTTAGCTTTGCGGAGAGATGTTTCAGTAAAAGACACTTTGGAAACTGGAAGACCAGATGTAGACACAGAAACTACAGGTACAGTAATTTCAATATTTCCCCTCCATTAAGAACCAAATTTTTTTATAATGGGAGATGTTTCTAAGTGATTACCTCAACACATCTTCTTTTCCAGAGTAGCTGCCCCAGATTCTCTAAAGTCATATTTGCTTTAAGTGAATGCTGGCAGCCTTTGTGTTTGCTTTGCACCCTACCCATTCCAAGACAGTAATACCCTTGTCAGCGTGAAAATGAGAAGAAACTTGAGAGGTGTTTGGTTTTGTGTTGGTTTTTTTTTCCTGAAGATATCCACTTATTTCCATGGTCTTCAAAATTAAGGCCTGATAAACAGAATTTTAATAAAACACAGCTAAAAATCTAACCACTAACGTTTATGCATGGAAAAAGTATGGTGAAGAAAGTCCCTCTGATGACTGAATTAAGATCTTCTGTGCCTGAATCCATGTCCCAGACCCTTGCCAAACTGAGGTTTTGGTATTTTCTCACAAACTTTCTTCAAAAGACTTTGTTAGAGTTTTTCCCACTGGCATTCAATTCCTTGTTTTTCACTTGTTCATTAAGGGATTTTGGTTTGTGTTTTACAATAAAGGAATTCTTTAGAGTTGTTTCCAGATCAAGTAGTTTTTTTAAGACTTTTAAAACTTCATTGATTCCCTTACTCAATTTAAAATACACATCTGTATGCATGTCTTGAGTTTTGGTTCCTCTAAGGAAATCTGACATTTTATAACCAGATATCTTATATGCCTGTACATTTTCCAGCTTCCCTGTTACTGCCTCTGGGGAAACAATCCCAGATTTAGCAGATCTCCATCTGCCTTCCCTGTATAAACAGACAAAGCAACTGCTTAGCCAACCTGCTACTTGCTAACGAATCTATATTTTTTGAGGAGGACAGTGATTTGGGGTTTTTGTTCTTTTTTAACCTTCCATCTATATTTGATGGAGTTACTTGAGATGCTTTTTGAAATTTGCTATTAATTTTTACTGCTCTTTATTTTTGTCCACAGCTTTCCAATTTCCTGGGGTTTTTAAAGTGTGTTTAAGTGTTCCACTTGACTTCTTAATGGCTCAAAGTTATCCCTTTTTTTAAACTTGTGTATGCTAGCCATATTTAGAATGCTCAGTATCAGATGGGAAGGGTGCCTAAAAATTATCTGCATTATTCCAAATTTTTTGATAAGTTAGTTCATAAAGTATACTCATATAAATATCTGCCAGCCATTCAACCTTACATAACTATGCTATTTGTACTGTGTGACAGATCAGTTAATTCCCATGATAGCATTTCTATTTCCTGATTGCATGTTGAGAAAAATTACACGGATTTAGATTGTAAGCTGTTTGGCTCAAGGAATTCTCTTTACTATCTACGTCATGCTCAGAGAACCACATCTCGAAGCTGTGATTAAAGTTGTATGTGCACCTTCATCATAAACAACAAATAGATTAACCAGAAACACGTATGAATGCTTCTTCACAAATTTGTTGTCATTTATATGCTCACAGTTATTTTCAAAGATATTTGTGAATGTGTGTTTGTTTCATACTAAGAAAAAACAATATTAAAAGTTGCAGTCAGCAATAAATATTTTGGTTTCATGAAATTACTTTTTTCTGTACTCCATTACTTTCCTAGCTATGTTAAATGTTTTTATTTTTTGCAGGATGCTCTTGCTTTGAGAAAGTGAAGCAGAAAAAAAGTGATCTAAAGAAAAACATATGACATCTTTCCAAGCACTAGAAAAGCTGCTAAACCCTTCCTTTCAGTCACAATCTGTTCCAAGAATGAGAGCTCACTGGTACATCAATGTTATCCTGCCCCCTGAGAATATCAGCTTCACAGATAACATGGAGGACTGTTTCTCTGTATAACTGGTTTACTGTGAATGCTGGAAACACTAGAGATTTTTTAATTTAGAGTATAAATAATTCAAACAACAGACAGGGGAAATCTTTGCGAAAGAGTGTAAGATTTTAAAAATTCTAATTCACTTCAAGGAACTAGATAATTCCTAAACAGGAAAGAACAACTGTGTAAAGAAACTACGTCAGTAACATAGGACTTACGAAGTTGAAAACTGGCAGAGAGAATATCTGAAAACCTCCTGCTAAAGTACCCAGGTAGGCTAGCCAGATGGCATGCTATTTGTTTTCACTACTTCATTTAACATAGAAACAAACTGTTCTTCATCTGAAAAACAAAACCAATTAGAATATTTCCTTCCCCCAGTGTTCCTAAACCTGACTCCATTAAAAATCACCAGGGGCTTCCAGATAAGAACTATGCAGTATCTCTTTAAAGTACAGGTGAAAGATCAGAGTCACCTCCTGAGTTCCCATCTGTTTTTAAAAATAATACTACCTGCACAGCATAGGAGATGAGGAACTGTGAGAAGGGTAGTATAAGGCATTTGAACTAAGGCATTTGTTATTTTGGTGTCACCACATAAAAAGCAAGGATGTTTATATATTGAAAATTTTCATATTTATATAAAAATGGTGCAGCAAACTACAATCCCAAGAAAATCTGATTTGAAAAGATCATTTTTTGGCTAAGGGCAGTCTCTTCTTCCAGAGATTCGCCACTTCAAGGACAGAGAAGAAGCCAAGCATATGCAGCATAATTTTGGCACTTTTCCCCTGATGGAAAACTATGAAATACAAAATCCAATATAAGTGCTAGTGGTTTAGATCACATGGGAAACTAGTCATCTTCTATCTTGGGCTGTGGATTGAAAAAGGTACCAAGGATAACCAGAATTCTTTATTCTTTGCATAGCCAAAGCTTACCTTGGAAAAGTTAGTGTGGAGTAAAATAAAAAGGGTGGTGGTGGAAGGCACTTTACAACAGCCTCAAGACCTTCTCTGAACAAAGAGGCTCAAACAAAGCATTATAAAATTGCATTGTGTCCTTGATTGCAAGTACTTGAATTCATGCTATTCAGTACGAAATCTCAATGCATCATCCAGAATTATAAAATAAATAGTAGCCCTTCTAATTAATCCCCAAGGCGAATTACCCTAGTGGCAGCAAGAATAGGATTTGGCTCCAACTGCAGCTCTGTCTTAAATAAAACCAGTGCAAGTTTGGCAAGACAGGTGACACGAGCTAGCTACTTCACTGAGGTGGTAGAGCATGCCACAAACTAGTCTGAAAGCAGATACAACTCTTAGGTGCTTTATGCTGTTCTTGCAGCATATTTCAGTGTAGGAAGGCAGCACAAGATCATTTACTTAAAAGGATATATGTATACACGTCACCTCTGCACTAAAAGCTTGTACAACAATACCTGTGTTATTGGACAGTGTGGGCCATACTATCAGTTCTGAAAATTTATAAGTATTTGGCTACAGGTTTACTGGTTTGATTTTTTGCCTCCACCAGCAGAGAGACAGCATATCAAAACTTCTCTCTCATATGGAAACATTTCTTTTTTCCATACTAGAACTTTTTTCCCCTATTTCTGTCAAAAGATAACTCAGAAAAAATACAGGACAAAATGTAAACCAATTTATATAGTTACTGCCATACAAAATCTGAATGGAAACCAGGTTAAGAATATTTAAAGGACAAGCTGCAGCTGTGCGTGCTTAATTTCAGCAGAGATGTGAAAAATTGCATCAATAGGGTGGATGCCTATGGACACACTGGATAAGTCATATGAATCACTCTTCAGGCACAGTAATCGGACACCTTCTAGAGCAGGCTTGTGCCATAGGAACAGCACAGGAAGAGAAACAAACAGTACACAAGATTTAGATTATTCTGATTTCTTACTTTTTGTGGCGTTTTATGCCTGCATACATATATTCATTTGAGGTGCACTACTTCTGCTTAACTAGTAGGAGTGATGGATTTATTATGTGGATATACTGTTTTTAAAATACACAGGGATTTCATGCATAGTGTTGAGACTGAGTTGTTCTATTGGTTAAAGCGTAATATTGTGGTTACTGAATTGGCAGGTAACACAGTAAAGTAACTTTGGGAAGCTTAAGTTCCCCAACTTAACTGCTTACTCATTTAAAAGATTAATTTTAATACACAGCTCTGTAATATATATTTTATGTATTTAAAAGACCAAGCACAATGTATAATTAAAGAGTTGCTTATTAAACGTACAACTTCATAGCCTTACAAAATTACAGCCGTAGAATTACCATATTTGCCACTAAGACCCACGGCAATTTTTAAATATTTATTCTTTCCTTAGATTGTATGGATGGATACTGTACATTAAGATTTTAGGAGAAAAATAATAGAAATTATATCAAAACTTCATTTCTACATCTGGTTTTCTTAGGGTTTATAACTCAACTGAAAAAAGTTGTTTTTTTCCCCAGAACATTTTCATTCATTCATTTACTCGCCATTCTGTCAAAAAAAAGATAGCAATAGATAGAGCTTAATTATATACTAAACAGATCAAAAGCTGCCTCCATATGATCACACAGTCCCAGAAAAAGAACAGCCACTAAAATAGTATCCTGTGAACAAAATTGCATCTGGTGTAACCACAGAGAAGCAAATCAAACCTCATGTGCAATGTGAAAAGTGCACTGCCATGAGATCTGCCTTCTCCCCCTGAGGAGGCTTAGCAGGTACAGAAAAAGAGTAGCTTCAGCACTGTCAAAAGAAAGAGCAGAACAGGAAGCTCTCAGAACTCAGAAGACACTTGCTTAGGCTACAATTGCAAAAAAAACCTCTGCACCTAGTCTTATACCGGCGCATTTGTTACCACACCAAGCTCCTCAGAGAGCAGCAGCTTCTTGGGAGCAGAGGGAAGGTGGGCTCTGTGAAACCTTTCCCATGGCTGTGGGAGAAGGGGCTGGGCCACCGTTGTGGTCAGGATTTCTGCAGGGCAGGCAGGCCCGAGGCGCTGCTTTGTAACAGCGCCGGGCTCTGCGCTTCCTCAGGACTAGCGACAAATACATTGGGAGGTCTCTACCTCATGGAGCCTCTGTTGGCTGTAGAACAGGTTTGTCTCCTGGGTGTTGTGAGTACGAATGACAGGCTGTAAGGAAACACAGCAGCAGTCCCACAGATAACAATAAGGCAGAGGGACCTCTGGGGGCTCTTCAAGGTCTAGTATAGGTTTTGGAGGATATGCAGATTTGGGTAGCAGATTTACTGCTTGTGCCAGAAGGGCGAAGGAAATTCCCCCTGAGCTCCTACCATGTCCATTTGATGGAAGCTCCAAGGGGAACACTAATGAATACTCTGCACTCCCATAGATAAGAAAATGCGTCAGTGTGCGGATGCGCATTTGTCTACACAACAACAAGTGCACTTTATATATTAGGGAGGTTTTATCAAAGTTGGTCTGCTCTGTAATTATGTTGAGAAATGAATTGGATGGAATTTGAATGACTCAAGGTAATGAGCTATTAACCTACAGGATCTTTTACGAAACAATTCATGTGCATTCAATCTTTCCCTCTTCCCTCCAACTTCATTGTAAAGGTGAAATGAAAGACTGAGTTGATCAGGACATCAGCAGTCATGGCTACAGCAGCATTCAGCAGAAATGAAAAACAACTTTCCTTATACTAAACGATGCAGGTATATTAAAACAGTAGGATTTTAATTTTTTTTTGCATTTGCATAGCATGGACAAATAGGAAAGAATCAAGACAATGGGTAGTCTCACTTTTTTATAACAAGAAATCCCTGCTGGAAAGAACCACGGAAACACATGAATTGATTCTGGGATCAGAATGAGAGGAAGACTAAGTGATGCACTGCTCAGCTCTACACCTACACAAAGTTCCTATCTCTCACAATTTTTAGCTCATTAGGGACAAATTTTCTTTTTTTTTTTTTTTTTTCCCAGTAGACACACAGGAAATCACCTCTTTTGAAAATATGTGGGAATCTGGCAACTGCATGGCAGAGACAGGTTGTTGTGTCTCTGCAAAGGAAATGATGTATGACAAGACTGTCTCCTCTGCCAGCCATCATCCTGCAAAACTGCAAGAAAAAACCCTATTTTTGCAAGACCTCTCTGCAGCTTTGTCACTCACTGCTTTCAGTTCTGTGTGGAGAAGGGAGCAAGGGCTCTGCAGAACAGATTGGGAAGACGAAGCCAACCCTGGCTGTCCAGCCCTAAGCTCCCCTGGCAGAGAGTGTGTGCTCGAAAATTGTGTGCATAACCCAAGGGAGCACATTCTAAGCAGTGCTGTCTGCTGCTGTCTAAGGAAAGCTGTAGCCCAGGAGATTGTTTCCTGTGCCTGTATTGAGCTTGTGTCAGCCTCCCGGGGTCCCTGCATGCTCTCTTCAGGGTTGCACCAGGTGGGACCTGAGGAGGATGCTCAGCTCCAGCATCAGGCTGTTTCTGGGACATTGCCCTTCTTCCCATCAGCCTCCCTCGGCTGCAGGCCAGTCCCCTGGTTCCTGGTTCCATCGGGCCGGAGGGCATGGGAGGGGCCGCTCAAGCGCGCACGACAGAAGGCAGAGAGCAGGCAAAGGAGACGTGGCGGGCTGTCCTCTGCCTTGCTCTCAGGCCTTTGTGCATGTGACATTCTCCCTGCGCTATGTGCCAGGCACTGCATCTTGGCATCCGGGCAAAAAAACGGACTAATAAATCCACAGGAGTGATGCTGTCTTCACACTTCCTCCTGCTTTTGTCACCTGCTGTAGCAAGTCGGGGACACAGCAGCTCTGTAATGTCTACTTGTGATTGAACTAAGCAGTTCAAGAGATTAAGATAGTTTTCAATGAGTAAAATATTTCATTTCACTGGTTTTTTTTGGTCCTTGGCATGAGACAAATTAAACTCAAGCTGTTCCTCAAGTAATTTCAAATGAAGCCGCTCAACCACCTGGACTCACAACATTTTTCACACCCAGTCTCTTTATCTTACTCATTTCCTCTCCCTTGAAATACATTTTTAAATGTATTTGAACTAAAGTCCTTGAATTATCCTCTTGGAAAGATTTTAATCTTTTCTTTGGCAATTTAATCCTTTAATTCAAGTAGTCAGTTGTATATCAAAGGTCTTTAGGGAAATGATTGACCTAATTTTTAGATATGTGATAGATATTCAGTAAAAAGTAAAAGTATTAACTTAAATGCAATTAAATTTATAGGAACCTACTTGGAATAATCTGATTTGTCTGGACTTTCAAAAAGCCTTTAATAAGTCCTGCACAAGAGGCTGTTAAAAAAGCAGCCGGTTGCAAGGTAAGAGATTGGTGATTTGAGACGTGGTGCTAGACAGCTTACGCAGACGTGGTCAATGTTCTCTGTGGCAAAAGGTTAAGAGTGAAACAGCCCCAAAACCATGTTCTAGCACTGTATAGTGCAGCCAGCTGTCACTCAGCTTACTTGAAACAAAAGTGAACAGAAAACTAAAGAACTTGAATTAATTGAAAGTACAAAACATTGACAGCTGAAAGTCTTTGTTGACAAGAACAGAGTAATGGGCATTAGAAGAAGTCCTGTGAATTATTCATACAAGTTAGGTGTACTAGTTGTGAAAGAAAGACCAGAGCATCACTGTGGACAGCTCAGTGGCTGTCAAGAAGCAAACATACAGACCATTTCAAAGCACAAGGGAAAGCAAAAAACAATCCAACAAACACAAAACAAAACAGAAAACACAATGACATTTTGAAAATGAGTGGTATGGTCCCATCAACAGGGATGCTGTGCTTGATGGCCCCAGAGAACAGCTTAGAATCACAGGGAACAGTGTGAGAGAGAAAGGAGAGGCAGTAAATATGATTACAGGCTGTGAAGGCTTTTCTTCTGAAGTGAAATTCTAAAGAAGTGTTTACAGAAGAGATGAATAGAAAAGCACTTAGCCCTGAACATGGGCAATAATGAATATTATATGGAAGAGAAAGTGAGCTCTTCTATCTTTTAACAGGAGAAACATTCAATGAAAATGAAAACAATACATTTAAAACATATTACAGCCTTTTTTCTTTCTGACAATTCCACAAGAATAGTCTACAAGATTTGTGGAATCTTCTTCTGAAACACTGATTGATAAGGAACTAAATATTTCACATGTAATTCAGAACAAGCCGAAAGCTTCTTAATAAAATAAGAGGGGCCCTCCAAAGATATGAGGGTCCCTCCTCCCCCTTTAAATTAGTATTATAAAAAGAGATTATAATGGTCTTCCATGAAAAAAACAAAAGAGACTGGACTTTTCAGGAACAAGGAATAAGACTAAGTTAAAGCCAACAGAAGGGTTAAGGTGCAAATTAAAGCTGTCATTCAAAATGAGAATTTCACAGACTGATGACAACTGCCATGCAACTAACCTTGAAGCTCACTCTCCCTTGACTAATGCATGATATACAGATCTCAAAAACAATGAGTCTTCATGCTTCTTTATAAACTACAGTGAAACTGCAATTAAGGAAATAAAGCTTCTCTATAAATACTGTGAAACAAAGAAAGTTTTTGATTATATATGCAACCAAAATGAGGCAGACCTCGAGTCTTGGGTAGAAATCCTGTGCACTAAATCCAGCCTTGCTCTTTACCACAGTGGTAATCAGAGGCACACAGACCACAGGATGCTCCACCCATCTTCCTGGCATCTTGAGGCAGAGCCTCATCTCGACATGCACAGTGTTCTAGTGAAGCTTCTCCTGGAAAGGATGGTAGAATTGTGTGTATAAAACCTCAGAATGTGACACCAAAATACACACTAGCAGTGCTGGTTTTTTGTAATCCCACCTTTTGAAGTGCCTGTCATGAGGTACTATCACAACCCAGACATTTTTCCTCTTTGGTGGCATTATATTACACCATATATCAGCAGAGAACCTTGGTTAATTTACCACACACCATTTTTTCTCCCAGCCAGATTTCACATCATCAAGACTATGAATATTTTATACTGTTAACAGGGTATAGAGGAAAAAGAGTGTTTGTGAGCTATTCAGTAACATGGTGATAAAGCTCATTACAGAGTAAAAATAGCTGAAATTTATTCCAATGAACTATATTAATTCACAAATACAACTAATTTTAAACCCTTGCGTAACAGGAGAATGAAAATAGAAGACTGCATGCAAGTGTGCATGCTTATACATATGTGGAAAACTGAAATACACATCTCCAGCACATCTGCACCTCTGTAAATAGAGAGCTAAAACCAAAGTGGGAGGAAAGAATTTCTTTGCAAAATAAAACAAACAAACCAACTCTGCAGGCATGGGGATGAACTTAGCCTGATGTTCCCTCCACAAAGGGCATATCCTTCCCTGGTACGGCTGTAGCAAGGAGCCCATCCTCACAGTTTCTCCTCACAGCCACAATCACATCTGCAGAAAATGATGAGCTGCAAAGCACTTGTGGATGACATCTCAAAGAATTCTCGGTTCAAACAAGTACAGTGATCAAAACAGCCTGATGCACCGTCTCTCTTGTACAAAGAGGTATAACAAGGTTCTTTTCTGTGCAAAGAAGAGAGGACAGGAAGGAACAGAGTTGCAAAGGGACTTTTTTCCCCCAAATGTGTATTTTCAGTTTCTCATTTCAATCATTGATCAAGTAAGTGACTTGGCTTCAATTTTTTCTTAAGCACTTTTGTGTCCCATTTCTGGCAACTCATAATGAAGCGTACGGCAGAAGGGACCTTGTGAATGTAATCAAAGAACCAGAGCCTGGAACAGACATCCAACCTCACGGCCTGAACAAAGGAAGCATATTCATTAAAAGTGAGCATTCCATTCCAGGTAGGCATCACTTAATTCTTCCTTCCTCATGGGAGGCCACAAAGGCCGTCTGCACCCCCAGCATAACACGATCTAATACATCATCTTTTCAATTGCCTGTTCTTACCCACAAATTAACACAATTTTCTGCCCACCATAAATGTCCCCTGAAACTGACGTCAGTGAACACAGGCTAACAGACACACAGGACCATGAGAAGGCCACCTGAACCCTATCAGTTACATAAGCCTGCCTCTCAAGGTATACACATAGACACCAGAACTGGGGCATGAAATGCGATTTTTAAAAGGGAATAGAAAGACATGACCATCTTTTCTTTTAGGAGGGGCACCTGGGAGACGAGAAGGGGAGGACAGTTTGAAAGAGATGTGCTGGCATGCATTTCTGTGAAGAAGTGTGTTCAAAGCTCATAGCAGTCAGGGGTGGTGGTGTGAGAGGGAAGAGGGCATTCTCACTAGGACTGAAACAGCAAAATACAAGATTGCTGTCAGCCACCTAACTGTCAGTGGAATCTTTCTTCCTTCAATACTACTGGACTACATTATTTTTCCAGGTGAACTTCCAAGTTGACTATTTGAGTACTTCTCACTGTGTCTCTAATTTATCAAAAGAAAAACTGGGACACTTCACCATTTCCCATAAAGACATTCACTTATAACTGGTTTTCACTAATAACTGAAAACCAGGAAGAAGATGAAGGAGGAAATGAGGAAAGTATTTGAAAAGCTAACTTTGGTGTAATGAAGTTATTCCCTCTGGGCTCTCTTTATAGCCAGGAGGGGCTCTTTCAGTTCACTGGATGCTGAGGGGTTCTCTTTCGACCCCTAAAGCAGCCATGGCAGATGAGACACAGGGCTCAAGCAGCCATAGTGAACCTTCAGTGTGCAGGAACAGCTGTGCAGACCTCCTGCTTACCTTGTTTGAAACATTAGTAGAGCAACAACCACCAAAAGGCACAGCAGTATAACACGCCAAGCTCTGCACTTGTCAGTGCGGGGGGAAAGGCAGGGCACAGTAAGATGCATCTCTCCTGTAACAGCCCTGCCCAGGGAAGTGATGGATAAACTGGCTGAGCAGTGCACACCTCTCTCAATGAACATCTGCATGAGCCTTTATGGTCAAAAGACTCAGGCTGAAATACCAACTCTTGGCATTCCCTACAGGCACACAGAGGACAATGGGATCCAAATCTCTGCTGGGTGTTGACCCCTCTTTACTTTTTCTGCTGTTACTTAATACCACTGTGGCTCCTCTGAGGGCATATTGGCAGACACAAGAGCTCTTCATCTAAACTCAGAAACCTGTAAAACTCTACCGATGCTTCTTCCTAACAAAGGCAGTGCAAAAACAAGACAATCAGGAAGAGATGTTAACAAATGTAAGACTGATTAACCCCATTAAATTTGCAATTGTCCTGTAACTCATTATTCTGCGGTTAAGGAGAAAGCAAGCAGCATGCTGCACACTTGTTCTTTACTGTAGGTGAACACACACTGTTCCTTCAGCCAAGTTATCCTTTAAAGATCATTTTTGATGCATTATGCAAGTGCTATATAGTAAATTTTTGATGTATTTGTGGCATTATACTTTTCTAAATGGCTAACACTGCATGTGATAAAGAATGAAGTTCAAAAGGGCCAGGGAAAAAACACAAAAAGCTCTAAGCAAAGCAGGAGAAAATGAAAAAAAAGCCTAATGAGAGTAAGAGTACTGAGCAAAACAAATACAGGCAATACAGTAGCAGCATCTGTAAGTGACTACATCAAACATCTTACTCCTCTCCCTTTTAATTCAATGAATATTTCTCCAATTTGCTAAAGTATTACTCCAGGGCAAAAAAAAGGTGCTCAAAATTTCCAGTTTTCATGGGATGGAGTGAGCTTATTCATGGGGTCTTGAAAATACAAGGAATCTTCTTAAAGTTATCCCAAATTCTAGGTAAGGTAGTAATAAAGGAATTCTTACACACAGCTTCTTATGATACAAAAAACCACAGAATGTGAAATTTCACAGCTGTGGCTAAGGCATAAAGTGCCTCCAAAAGCAATGGGTAAACTATTGAAAAACAGCAAAGGGACTGCCAATTTTCAAGGGCGAATGATTTGGTTAAGAACAATTTGGTTAAGATTTTGGTTAAGTAATTAAGGAGCAATACCAGTCACCAAGTGAAAACCAGTTAGCATTGCACCCACACACCTGTGCCACTTAGCCCCTCCAAGAACAGCTCTGACCTCACTCCTTACCTGTCACGGGCACCCTGACACTGGAAACAAATTCTCTCATGGAGCTTTGCATCCTCTTACACATCCTTGCTCTTTCCCTCACCATCTTAAGGAATGTTGCACCTTATTTTCTTCCTCAGGAAAGATTTTGGTGCCCCCTTTATTTCACAAAATAATGGGAAAAAATACTCAAAATGGACATAGCTTGAACAGTCAAAACGTGGGAAGTTAATTTCCTTATTTTTCTTAACGGACTTGTCTGTTTGACAGGCTAACAAACCATTTTCTCCAACAATACCAAGGTTTTAAGCTGCACCCTCTCTCCCTTTCTTTTTGAAGTTAAAGGAAAATGCTTGATGACATTCATGAGTAGACAAGAAAAGAAAATCCCTAACTAGTCTCAGCCAAATTACAGACTTGAGGAAAACCTAAAAAAAGCAGAACATTTCTGAACTGACCTAAAGTTTTTCTGGTTTAAAAAGCTGTACTTTGCTCCTGCCTCTTTTAATGTACAATTCATTTTTTGTGTAGTTTTAATAAAAATACTCCCTTATAGTCTGCATTTCAATTTCACCATTTCTTAAAAACATATTTTGACAAATTTACAACAGCTTTAAAAATACACTCAAACTTACTGAAAATAAATTGAAGGACAGATCTCCCTACTCTGTGTATGTTATTAGAGTAACTGGAGTAAATTTTCTGCTCACGTAATAATAGACTCCTGCTTTTTTAGATTCTCTGAGAAAATTAGCTTTATGCTTTCCTCAGCAGTGAAAGATAATTCAAAGTAGTTTAAATATGATGAATGAGGATAAGCTACTGTTTTCTTTTATATTCATAAAACTGTACCAATGTACTGGCAGGTAGGCACTTAAATTGCTACTGGAGCCTAAAGAATTCACCCTAGCTCATCTATTTTTGGGGAGTCTGAAATTTTAGAGTACACCCTGCATTCAAAAGTTAAGAAGAGCTGCGTTACTGGAGCCTCAAGTAAATTAGAGGACACCATGCTCCTAGGTTAAAATAATGTACCATCGACATCCGGTTAGTACTACCAGTAATACTCAAAATTGAATTTGATTTTCAGTATGTATGTGATCTGACTATAAAAGTAATTTAGCGTAACACAAGCAGAAAAACATTTTTGTAGGCAGGCTCCCATTCCTATGCACAACTGAGGAGATGAACTACCTATCTACAATCTGAAGACTGCAACATTGCTTAAACAGCAACCAAAACTGCTTTAGAAAGCATCATCTGTTAAAGACAATTTTAATGTATTTTAAACAGAAAGTTTTTGTCTGTAAATTTATCTGCTTTCATATTGTAAGGTTGTGTTTTGATGATTTAGGTAACAATGTGGCTCAAACAGTGGTAGTCTTTTTTTTTTCTCCCCCAAAAAACACGCTTTAGACTTGAGTACATGAACAGCCACGCTTGGGGACCTTGCTCCAAAGATAGTTACAGAGCAGAATTACAGTTCTTACCAATACCACAAATGCTTCAGTCAAGATTTATTCCTACACCAACACCATGAATTTGCTGGGTGCGTCAGCAGCTCATCTCCCTAACACCTCACGCCACCACTGTGAGGAAATGCAGGAACTCGGCCAGGCACTCCTAGCAGAAGGGATGCAGCCTCTCTTGCTGTATCCATGGATATGGATATTACAACCACATTCGAAAGTTACATTTTAAGCATGCAGTATCAGAGCAGGTCATCACAAATTCCTTCCCACAAATCTCTGGTTCACAGCTGAGTCTGGAAGATTCCTCTATCGGTCATCCCCCAAGCCAAGGCCAAGGTGTTTCAACCTTGGTTTCAAGTATCAAGGATTAACAACTGAACAAAACAGTGAAGAAAATCACAGGGCCTCCACTTCTTGAAGTCTGTCAGTCAAAATTGCTGTTCAAATCACAACCTAGAGCTCCAGTATTAATTACAGACGAGATGCACGAGTCACTCCTTTGCTGTGCAGGGTCTACAATCAGCTGTTACTGCTGAGGAAAGCAAGCCTGGATCACTCAGTGTCACTCAGATCTACAGCAACTGAGAACTGACCATCCCCAGAACTCTTACAGCACAGTGCATCTCCTGCAATACCCCCATTTTGAATACTACAGAGTACTTCGACTTCTTTCCCTTGTAAAAAACATGGTAAAACAAATCAAGGGCAGGAGGACAAGCCTAGAGAGCAGACCAGCACAGAGTGAGCTTGCAGGTGAATTTTAACTTCTAGAAAAGAAATGGCAAATATACAAGTTTAGGTCTATAAAATCACACACAAGATGGCAAGGAAAACACATCACAAAGTAGCAAATTAAAGTGATCAGGCAAGGACTATAAAAGAAACATGTTTTTACAGATACTCTATAGTAAAACACTGGACTGCTGGCACAGGATGCTGTAGGATAAATGTTATGTTTTTACATGTAATGTTTTAATGTATTTCCATTTATTAAAGATGTAATTAACAAGCTTTCTAACTTGACCAGAATCTCTCAAATGTTATGGGTTAATAAAATATATGCTATTAAACCCGTAACATATTAAGGGAAGTATTACTCTAGATAATTTAAATAAGCTTTTACAATTAAAACCATTATGAAGTATAGATTATTTTCAATAATGTGCATAGAGAGCTATCAAAGAAGCATAAGAATTAGCAGAATTCTTTTTAGAAAACATTCTTTCAAATTAAGTTTTTGTGGATTTAACACACTGCCAAAATGCACACATCATTTTGAAAATGAGACGTGTGTTGGGCAAAAACCCAACAGTTCAAACATACACCACATGATGCCACCAAAGTATTTTTAGCTGTGTGCCTTAACAAGATAGAAATCTTTTTTCTGCAATATGAATTTATTTTCCATGAAAATGTTTTTGACTGAAAACATTTCATTACATGGAAGGTTGCAGAAATAAATTCTGTCAAATACAGGAAAAGAAATAAAAGACATTTTTCTTAGAAAAACGCTGTGACAAGATTTACGCAAAACTGATCTATTTCCTTAGGAATGGTTCTACTTTCTGCTATGAAACAGCTCAAATGTATTTCCTATGCTTTACACAAGAAATATGATTTACACACGAATGTGAAAGTTCTCTTTTGTCCAGCAATTGTGTTCATTTCACAAATTAAAAAGAAATGTTGTCATACAGCATCAATAACTACATAACCTGTAACTACCACCTCTTGCCTACTGACCATGCCCCCACACTATTTCCTATTTCATCCCTGAAGACTTGGCAAATTTTTCTTTAACTTACTGTTGAGAATTAGCCCTAACCAATGATTTTGATTCATTTCTCATGAAATCAAGATTGAGTTGTTCCCCATGACTCCAGACAGAACAATTTTATATTGTAAACTGCTGCAGCAAATGAGGGGTGGTTTTTTTGAACTCTGCTTCCAATAAACTTGAGCACGTCAAAACACCTAAAAAGATTTGAAACATATCCTGGGTTACTTTCTAGTTTTTTATATACTGGAAAATATGTTCCTTAAACATTTCTGTTGTAGGGATAGAGTTGAAGACTAAGACTTGGAAATCAAAGTCACAACTGAAAAAATAAAAAACCAACCCTTTTTCCAAAAGGATCACAAGTGTAACTAGCTCAGGATGTCACAATATTAAAAAACATTGTGAAAAGTAGCAGAACAAGCTGACACACTTTCACATGTGACATTTAAACCAGCAACATTGTATTTTCAATTTTTAACTCCTGAAGAAAAAAAAAAAATCAACTATTTCTAAAGATTTTGGTCAAACAGCTTTCCTGTTTGCATGGCTGAAAGAACATGCAGATATAGAATGCCTGTTTGAAAATTTTATAGTTTTCTCATGTAACATTCACACTGTAATATGAAACTTGTACATTATCACCCCAGTCTCAGCATCTGGCTTATAATTAACAAGCAAAGTCAAAAACCAAGGTTTTTTAGATTGCAAAGTTACAATTACAAATACTTGAAACTAAACGACAAAACACCCATTTTGCTGGTATCTTACTGTTTTATTCACAAAATAAAGAGCTTTGTCTTTCCAAACAATGAACATAACAGAAAGACTCAATGATACAGTTATAAAAAAGTGGTACTGAAAATTTGAAAAAGTCTGGTAAAATTTACAAATGCAAACTATCACTTTGTACAAAATCCTTTTTTTTTTTAAAAGAAACTTCAGTAATAGATTTTAAAATACAGTTTTAACAGCTGGGAAATGCACCTTGATTGCAAACGGGGGCTGGGCTTCATTTCCGCCTGTGCGGGGAATTCTCCCGCCGCCTGTCGTCGTTCTTCCGGGCCTCCCTCTCCCTGTGCTGCTCGGGGTAACGGCTGGGCCTGTCCCGGTGCCTCTCCGAGCCGTTCCTGGAGCGCTCCTCCTGCTCCTCCTCCCGCGGGCTGCAATGGCCACGGTCCCTCTCTCGGGATTTCGATCTCTCTCTTTTCCTACTACGATGCCCATCGTCTTTGCTCCAGTGTCTGTAATTTTCATCATCAGACACAGAAGCTCTTCTTTCTGCTTTCTTCAGTTTTGAATTACTGTGTTTATTTTCTGGATCCTTACTTCTTTCATGGTTCCTATCCTTCCCACTGTGGTAACCGTCTCTGCCGTTGGACTCATCTCTGTGATGGTATTTTGACACATCATCTCTCCTGTGTGATTCTCTTAAATGTCGGTGATTTCTTTCTGATTTGCTCTCAGTATCACTTCTTTCCTCTTGCTGTCTCCTTCCCATTTTCTTTTCAAGTGATTTCCTTCTCCTTTCTTGTTTTTTCCTGGAAACTTTATCAGATTCTCTATTTTTCTTTTGCATTCTCCTTCTTTTGGCTTTAGAAACATCTGAAATGATAACAAATTATGGAACTAAGGTTGCACTTCAATTTAGTATGTTAAACTTATTAAACTACAGAAAGAGTTCTGGAGAGTGTTTTCTGTCAGAAAACATTTGTGCACATGCATCTGGACAAAGGTTCCAAAATAATGAACTCCTGATTTTTATCCCTTTGCTATCTACAAGTGATGCCTGTCTTTTGAAAACCTCTGCTACCTGTCATCACCCTCTTGATGACTTGTACCCAAGGACCAGGCATGGGCTATCAAAGTCATACATCAAAGCACTCTCACAAATAATCTTTTTTTTCTAGGAAGATGACCCTTCCCAGACTATCCAGTCTCAAAATCATTTGCTTTTCCTGGAAAAGCTTACCGGTCAATGGAGATGAAAACCAGCAGATGAGGATAAATCTCCAACACTATCCCACGAGGAGAGAGGTAGGATGAAATGGCTTGACATAATGGTATTGCAGCAATATAACAATGGCCTTCAGGCTCATTTTCAGGAGAAAGAGCGACAGCTTTGTCAACAAGATTTAAAGTAACTTCTGTATTTCTAAACACACAGTAGTCTCATCTCAGTGGAACAGGCCTTACCCTTCCTGTTTGCTCTTTATTGGGGACCTTTAGATCCCACTTGACAGTATTTGGCACTACCAGCCATTTACAATAACCATTAATTCACCTTATTGTATGAACTATAGAATCACATCAGCTCCTTCTCATCACCTTTGAAAATATCACAGCCATGTACTGATTTATCAGTACATGCATTATCTGAATTGTCTAGTCTCGTGTCTGAACTAAGGCTTGCTGACATTTTGTTAAAATGCAATAATGGATCATTTCACATATATTTTAATCCATTAAGTTTTTTAAGCAGTACTTTCCATACTATTTTACATCCAACAGTATGCAGGAAAAGACCTGAGAAAGCAAACAGTAAAGAACCAGCTGCTTTGATGGCAGATAAATTTTATCCTCTGCTGGACCTGTTCTGGTTGGAACTTCCTCTCCAGGGCAGTGCTGAGCTGAGCAAGCTGACGAAGTTCCAAGCATTAACAGGCAGTGCGACAGTAATCTCTAACTTAGCTCAATTTCTAGTCAGCAGCTTTTCTATTTTCCTTTTATACACTGCACCATTAAAACACTGAAATACTGCAGCACTGAAAAACACCTTTCAGCTCTTCCAAGTTATTTTATAGATTTAAAAAGCTGCAAACACAGGAAGACTTTGGAGTTATAACCAGTAATGGAACCTCAACTAAGTTTACCATTAAAGAATACTGTTATCTCCAATTAGTGTTTTGACCACTGTATTAAGTACACAAGAAACTGAAAAGTGGAACCAGGCTGCCAAGGTATGAAGATGCAAATTGTAATGAATGTGTTCCTCAATGGAGAAAAGGCAAGTAGTAAAAGAAAAGGTCTTAAACTTTGAAAAAACCCCGTCTTGCTACACACAGACTGCAGACTTGGTTTGTCACTAAGGACTGGCCCCTCTGGTTCCTATCAAGCAGCTCAGCAGATCTGCAGCTGTCCCTGCAGGACCATCTGGCTCTGTGCTGAACCAGTGCCTCCTCTGACCCTGTTTGCCTGTGCCCTCCTCTCACGCTGTCATCACTAATGCTGTTAGCCACGACACACAGCTCCCACCTTGGACATGGGATTGTGCTGGAGAACAGAACTGCATTTCCAAAGCAGGAGCAGTTCACGCTGCTTTTATTTCATTAATAATTTTCATTTCAATGGCATGTTATAAATCAAATTAACTTTGAATCAGCAAACTTCCATACTACAGGAAGTCATGCTGTGCTATCATCTGCTTCTGCCATATATGCTGGGGGAGACTGCACACACTAAGTCATAATAGCAACTACTTTACAGATTAAGCAATGTTTATGACAGTTCATGTCAAATGGAAGGTTCTACATCAGCACAACACTATAAGTTACTAAATACTAATTATAGTGTATAAAAATACAAAATAAGTTGCCAGTGAAAGCTAATTCTTCCTTGGAAATTTCTTTGGAGACAAGAACCTTCACTATATCACCACACAAACCTTTCCTGAGGCAGAGGAATTAGAAATAGGGACTCAGATGGAGAACAATATTTAAACACATTGCTAGAACTGAAGAACGGATTTCTGAATGTATTTCCAGGGAAAGACAAAAGGAGTATCAAGCTCACTCAATTAAGCCAGGAAAAAAGAGTTGTAGACATGAGTCTCTACAGTTCACCAGTAAACACAGAGATAATATTTGGGAATGACTCTAATCCCTCAATCCTCCAAAAAACTGAAGTCATAAAAGTGTGCAACAGATATCAACTGTGTAAAAAAAGTAATCTACAAACCAATGTTTCTCAATATTTCATCTCTAAAAATGGAACTCAGTTTTTCTAAGTTCAAAAATAAATTTCCATGAGCAATATTTAATATTTTAAAACTAAAAGTTAAAAAGATTTGACTAGTTTTTAAAACAAAGAAATTACCACTGTCTATAGCCAGATTTTCCTCAAAACGAGTATCACAGGAACAGTAATAAACATATCTAGAGAAATAAATAGAAGAGAAACAACTAGTTTTACTGCTGGTGTTTAAATACCTGAGTCACTGCTGCTGTCACTGCTAGATGAGGAGTCACTGCTGCTGGATGACTCTGAGCTGCTACTGCTGCTGTCAGAATCAGAATCTGAGGAAGAGTCTGTGTCTGAAGATGAAGAGGAATCTGATGACTCAACATTTTGCTTCTGTGTCATAATCAACTTTGGTGCATTTTTAAGATGTTCCCGTAATTCATCCCTAATTGGGAAAAAAAACAAAAAGTTCTTCAATTTTATTCTTTGGTTCACAGGGAGGGGGAAGAAGAAGAAAGTAAATATCAAATCAGAAAAGTGTTCCTCACGTTAGTCCTCCAAGGCCAATAGAAGTGAAGAAATTGATGGCAAAGCGAGTGTTTCTTGGGTTATCCCGAGGCAATAATCCCTCAAAGAAAGGCTGCAGTGTCCTGGTGGAAACAAACATCTAAATTAAACACCATACCAGCTCAGCACTCTCACTGACATTAAGAAACTGAAAAAGAAAGTGTATGGATCTCCACAGGAAAGCAGAAGTTTTCTCTTCATGCATTTTTCAATACTTTCATTGTTTGTACCACTGATGCATTTAATCAAATGCTATTTAAAAACCTGTTCTTTTATGAAAACATAAACTGCACACACAGGAGCTGCATACACACTGACAGATAATGACAGCAGAAACCCCAAATTTATGAAGCCCTGAAGTGACTTGTGAAACTGCAGTAGCCTGTGACAGCAAAGGATAACAGGCGCTGACCAAGAAGTTCAAAGGTGTAAGGATCCATGATGAAATCCCATCACACAGGGCCTTAGGGATAGTTTCAAATTTAAGTTTACATGAGCTAAAGCATTTACCAAATTCTTGCTCATACACAGAAGAAATCCCACCTTAGAGGAAATAGCTCAAGCAACTGCAAGTAACATTGCCAGAATGCAATGCATTAAATCCCATACAGATTTAAAAGAATGTTATTTACTCTACATTTACAGATAAGGAACTAATCCTAGAGAAACTGTTACTAATAGTTGTCTGTTTTTTCTAAGTTTTGTCAGAAAGAGAAGCCCCAGTAACATTCATTATGCAGCTACAAAGCTGACAATATATAAAAATAAACTTGCACTTGCAAAATTCTTACTGTAGCTGAGTGTCACTGCGGGGTGGAGGGGGAACAGATACATCTTGCAAAGAGTCATGCACGTACTTGAACCCAAAATGACAGCAATGCACTCAGCTTCAGAAGTGACTCCTTGCAATGACTAAATCTATACATGAGCTTATTCTTGAAGTACTGCAGCTACAGAAGGGCAGTCTTACTTGAACACAGAGTTCCTATCTCTATGTTTCCAGAGAAAGAACCTAATTACATTTACAGTTTTGAAAATAAAATTTCAACTTACTCATCTTTTAATCTTGCATTTAAATTAGGAAGTCCCATATATTCACTGAGTTCCTGAAAGAATATTTTGACAAAAATTCTACTGGAGGATGTGGTAGTTTCTTCACTCAGTATTATACATTCAAGGACCTGAAAGTATTCAGAAAAACATTAACCCTTAAGTTTAAACATACATTCTTTTCTTTATCTTAAATACTTTTGTCCTCCTGAAATAATTAAGAAGGACTGATTTTTTTTTTCCCCCCAAGGTTCATAAATTCTAGTCAAGACTGTCTTTCTCAAAAATTCTTTTCTACCACCTGGGAGCAGCTGCTGATCATATTTATGCTAGTAATTCTTTAAGGATTTTTTTTATCTAGGAAAGCTCCACAAGACAAAATCAGGTGTATGAACTTCCAGCAAGTTAAGAGATATGGGACTTAAATACCAGAGGTAAAATATTTGAACTGACTTATGTGTGCTTGAAGAATGATAATTAGACTAGGCTATGAAACAAGAATAAAACAATATGAAAAGTTATCTTGATATTTATTTCTCTTTTTTTAGTGTTATATTATTATATCTCAGAATGAGATATTTCTTTCATTTATTAGGTATTTAAATCATAAAATGTCAGTATTTTTAATTGTCTTATAATTCAATACAACTTCTAATTTATCAAAATTTAGAAGTTCAAAACTCATTTCCAAAAGAAGTACACTTTAATCAACCAATCTCAGCTGAACTCCATAAAATAATGGCTTAAATCAACTACTGGAAAATGGGGAGAGAGGATGATGATACACAAGAGGGAGAGAGAGGAGATGGAGCAAACCAGAGTTCTTCAACAGTGTCTGAGAAGTTACTTAAGATAATCCAGTTTGCCACAAGTCATTATAAATTGTAGGACAAATACTAGCATTAATGTATTATATGTTACTGCGGAGTACTGGAGATGAACTGTTGAACAAGAAATCGAGGACAATGGCTTTTTGTTTTAACTTACACTCCAGGGAATTGAATCGGTGTACAGGAGATGAGCAAACATCTTGGCCACATTTCTCAGTTTGTTTGTTTCCAAACGATGAATGGTATCATACTGTTCCTTGAAAATGGCTTCAAAGGATTCCATATATTCTTTTTTCAACATGCAGAAGCGCTGAGACAACACAGTACAATTTAAACAACCAGTTTGAACAAAATATTAAACATGCAAATAACCTACAACTAAGTGACCTAATGGTGTCAATATTTACCACAAGACTTCCTTTTTAAATAACCCTTGGAGAAAGAGCAAACACTCAAATGGATATATTTCATAGCTTTGAGCAGTTTGTCAGAACAAGAAACTCATTTGCATTGCAAAGTAGTAACTATCAATTCTGAACTACAGCAAATTATCCAGTATTTTGCTTTACTTCTACACATCCAGTATTTTCACCTGATACAACCCCATTTTTCAGGTCATCACTGAACGACTATTTCAATTTAGAGAGGCAGCAGGAAACACAGAGGTAAGGCATTTCGGACATAAACATTCCAAAGAATATGGAAATCAACATTTACATTCATCTGAACATGCAGATCCATATGGTTAGTGCTTTTTAACTGTCAGCAAAAGGATTTCCTGAAATAATGGATGAAAAATACAAACGAGAAGAAACATTCCCTTTCAGCACAATTTGCTCCCTTGAGAAAACAAGTATTTCATCTTAACTCTTCAGACATGTCAATATTATCAATAGGAAAACCTTAAGTAAGAAACAACTGCAGCTAAATTAGCAGTTAGTTACACAAAACCAGAGAGGTAGCTGTTCATTGAGAAGCAAACAAAACACCCACAAGCCCAGGACAGTAACTATTCCATCTTGTGCTCTAAATTAAACCTACTAAGCAGCTTTGAACAAGGTGGTAAATCACAAGAGTCTCCAAGACTAATCTTTAGCACTGTAAAAAGGCTATTTTCTGGTAACTCATAATACTATTATGTCTTTTTACTACCACTTCTTTACCACTGATTTATTGTTCTACCATAATGAGAAAAATGAGAGGCAAAATAAGCAACAATATAAAGGGAAAGTGAGTTCTCTCATTCTGCATTCACTATGCTTTTTACAATCAAAGTGCTAATTCAATCCACTAAAACAATCAACTAACATAAGCATTTTCAGAATGATAAAAACACTATTAGTTTTATTTATCCATTAAAACTTATGTTTGACACACAAAAAATAGAGTAAACCAATGAAATTTTCTATCACAAAGTGTAAAATTTGAAAACAAACTCACCCCTGCCAGTAACCCGAAGAATTTCTCGTATGTTCTTTGCTGAGCACAGCAGTCAAGTATCATATTGCAGAGCTCTTTCTGGGTTATGAAGAAAAGAATATTTCTCTAGGTAAATTCACTGTAGCAGCAAAAAAACCCATCAGTACATACCAAGTAACTGAAGGAAGCCTTACATGGATGCAAGCTTTGAAATGAGCATTTACATCAAACCTCATTGGCAACACCAATGTGTAGCTTTCTGAATTTCTCTGGGATATGATCTTTTGCCCTTTAAATTTCCTCTTCTGCTTAAACTAAGATTTATGTGTTAACACACTGTACCTCTAACCAAAAAAAGTCAGAACTCATTTACAAACTGACTTTACCACAGTGAAAAAAGGAGTTACAAGATACAAAGTCAAGGTTTTGAGGGGCTTTCTTCGTGGTTTTTTGTTTGGCAGTTGTTTTTTTAATTTCTTTTTGGGGTTTGTTTTAAACAGTACCAATCCCTGCATTTACAGAAAATGAAAATTCTTTACAACTTCGAAGTGTCAAAATGGCTTACAGACAAACCATTTGGAAACACAACGTGCATTTCTTAGCAGCTGTTTCCAAAATCAGAAATATCTGTTGATTTTGGTATACACTAATACCTTTAACTCTTCAGCCATAATTCGCCCTGACAAGCCCTGCTTACCATAAGCAAGCAGAAGGCTGAGTTTCACTGCAATGGCTTCAGCCCTGGGGGAGATGTTCAGAAAGACTAAACTCAGATTTGGGAGGCCAGTATGCCTGGACTTCCTCTATAAGCAAGAGAACAAGAGAAACTTTTCTAAATCAGCTGTTTCAAGCTCCTATTCTGAATCACCCTTTATAGAAGAGCATCTCTCCTTCTTGGCTAGGAGAGATGAACAGAGGAAGCCTAACTGGATTAGTCTCCCAAAACATTTGTGCATCCCCCATCAACGACAGCCTGCCTTCAATTTTCCCGTCTCCTTGGTGAACATGGATGAAAGAACAGAAGATGCTCTCCTCTTCCAAACTATATAGGGCAGTTGGTCCAGTCTTTCTGGAATACAGGCTCTCTGGCTCCCTTCCTACTTGTCTCTCAACATCATAATCCCAAGATTATTATCAGATCAACCTCTGGTAGCTGCCTCCTCCTCTGCTTTCACACACAGCAAACCAGGAACCAGAGGGAAACACTTTGTACCTCACCTCTCAGGCCAGAGCCTTTCACCGGCTGAGAGCAGAGGTCCCGGCCAGTGAGACGATGCAGGTTTAAAACCAAACTTACTCCCCTGACCTTCTACCTGAGTTACAGATTGTAATGCAGCTGTGAATTGGTTCAGGACACATTTTGCAACATTAAGACAAGTGAGCAAATATTGGTATATAAATTAAAAGCCATGAAATACACAATGCTTAAAACAGCCCTGCAGTTTTTGCCCATTGACTGATTTCTGTTTTCTTATAAGACCAATTCCACAGCATAATCCAATTTATGACACTCCCCAATAGGTTTCTGGCTGTCAGTCATGTATGTTTCAGTATTAGTTTTATTTCTCTTTAAACTAATAGTAACATTCCTAAAAAAACTACTGGGTGATTTCAAGCATTTTGTTCTCTTTGTATCATTCATCAATTTACTGTAGCATATACTGGATTCCATATTCCCCCACTTGTGTCATTCTTCCAAGCATGTATTCACAAGAAACATTCCTGCCCATCATAAAAACTCAAATAAAAAGCCAACCATGCTGAACAAGAAAAGAAACCACCCCTCCAAACAACAAGGCAGTAATGTAGCAAATAAACTTACAGATGTGTTTAAAGGCATTCATTTTAACATTGTCACACTGTGTTAATGTGATGTATTAAAATGCATATTAACTTTTTATATTTTCCCATTTTACAGTAATGCTGCAGTTAATCAGTTTTTAAACAATAAAAAGGGTAAAGTGCTGATGCCACTGTTAATAATGTCAGGAAGACTTGAAAAACAAATTACTTTTCTTCCTCATCTTAAATGCAATTATAGCCTTAGTATCCCCTGTGGTTTACAGTAATTAAATATTTTAACATTTTAATTAAATATTACAATGATTTCTAGGAGGGTATCTTGAATAACCACATGCATGAAAATAGGTTTGCCCATAAAGACATTCTTTCCGGTGTTATCTAAACAATCTGAGGTTAGGTCTAGAGTAACTGTCTTCCAGATTTAAAATTAACAAACTTTACAATTATTTAATTACTTGTTGATAGATGCAACCAGCTCAGATGGCAATTCTAGCTTAATTTACAGCTTCAAAGGTTAGTTAACTCATTTCTGTGCTCCCAATGATGTTTATGGCATGAAGAGCCTGTTATTTAGCCCACCACTTGTTTTAAAGAACACAAAGAATTTGTTCCCCCATTTTACAGGCAATTTCTATATTGTGTTGTTTAACTGTTTTCATACAATGCTCAACAAGTAAATACTCAGCTTGGTTAAGAAAGTATACATAGCTACCCAATCATGAAGTAAAATACTTCAAAAAGACCTGGCATCTCACACAGATGGTGAATCATCTTTTGCGAAGATCTTGAATTTATTAGTGTGTCGTGGAAAACAGCAGGGCTTCCCAAAATTGCTAAGATAAGGAGAAAGCTCCCTCAAAATACACTGCATTTCTCACAGTTCTCCCTAAACATTCCGTTTGCTCTTACTCAAACAGAATAACGGTTTAGATGAACCGTGACTCAACCTAACATGGCAAGCATCATCATACATTTAAAGATGCTAAAGGAAAGACAGAAAAATCAGACTTGTTTTTTTTCTCCCAGTTTTACCATTTTAAAACACAAGCACACCCTGCCCAATCTATATTCTCTCAGCTTCACACAAAAGCTGTGCTCACTGCAGACAGAAGAACTAAAGTAACTCGCCCCCTTCTGATCATGGGTTCCTTTTCACAGCCAGTACTTCCCCCCAGCCCCTTCTCCCCCCATTTTTTGCAATTTCTTAAAGATTTGCATTCAGCCAAGACTGCAGTTTCAGAGCTGCCCCACAGGCAGCCTCCATGTGGAGGTCACTTCTGCCCTCCCTAGCTGGAAGTGATGCCATTTCCACATCCCTTCCCCTGCCAGCCCCACAGCTCAGTTCCATCCATTGCATACAGAAGCTGAAGCCATCAGGAGACATCCCCACCCTGTAGGCTACTCTCAAAACTTAAAACTTTCGGTGTCAACACTTCATTTCTAGAAGTTTCTTCATGAGAGTAAAGGAATAGATCTGCTTGGAACAAACCTAGTGAAGGCCTTAGGTTCATTTAAATCAATGTGAAATTGGAATTATGTGAAACAAGTGCCTTGCATTTCATGTATTTTCACTGCTTTTACAGATGCCACACTTTTCCTCTTTTCTCTTTTATTTCACTGAAGCGTATTTTACTCCCACTGACTACCCTAAAGCTTTCCTTACTGCTGCATATTTTAATGGGTGTAACCATCACACAGCCTACTTTTCCCAGCACCTCTGCTTTCTCTTCTTTATTTGTCAAGTTACCACTTAGAGCCAAAGCTGGCAAAGCTGTGGAAGGCATATCAGCAGCAGGCAGCTTCTTGTCAAACTATGTGCAGTGCTTTTAGCAGCTACTACCATGTCTCCAGGTCTGTCCTGTGGTCAGCTAATAGTCTTCCTCAACTTCTGTTGCTTTATTTGCCAATTTTTGGTTAACTTCTTTTGTGTTTAGAGCAACATATGCTTAAAGCTGAACGTGGTTATCACAAATCTTGCATAAATCACTTAATATTTTACACTGGAATCATTAACTGGCTATAAGGATATATATACTTTTAATCACGCTGCTACAAGTCTGCAACACACAAACATGAGATAATACATCAAAGTCCCACAGTATCTCTTTCCTTCCACCTGAAGGCTGCACATGCAAAACTTCACTTTAAGTGATTCCTCTGAGGTAATCTGAGCAATTCCACCTCCTTAGGTTAAATGCATACACACATTTGTGGAAGATCAAAATCTTGCCAGAATTGTAGCTAATGCCTGTTATCAGTAACACAACAGCCTAATTCTGTATGGACTCCGTAGCTGCATTTTGTAGACATCAACAAATACCACAACATGGTATGTACATGGTATGTGTATGCTATGTACTTTTTTTTCCACTGATAAATCATGAAAATTCAGAACGATTCTGCATCTCAGGCCCACAAAAACTCCTGCTTCAAAAGACAGGTGAGCTACTTGAGGATGATTACCTTTTACAGCCAGTAGCAAGGCACTGAACTGATCATGGTGCAGTTGCTAAACCTACCAGAAGCAATGCCCTCCATCTAGAGAAGAAATCAATGATTCTAAGAAATCATCAGTTTGACCAGAGCATAATTATCAGCTTTAGACCATCCCACTCTGCATCAGTTTCCTGAACTATATTTTCACTGAAAGTGAAAATAGTCAACATAAGTACTTGTGTTATCTTCAAGACTCAAGGCATAAATGAGACACTGACACTCCCACACCACCAACTAGGACTGCTTTGAGCAAGTGACACGTGACACCACCCTGTAAGAATGAAGATGTATCAGATGCAAGCATAATTCTTCCAAGAAGGCTGTGCCTGCAAGAATTTTTCTCATTTCAAGTAAAAAAAAAAAAAAGAAAAAGAAACATCTGGTGACGCATTACCTTTATCTGGAACATGCACAGCATTAGAAGAGGCTCTAATTTAATTTAGCAACATTTCTGTATACAAGTTTTATTCTTATCACAAGCCAAGAAAGAAAAAAAGCCTAAAAGCCAATCAATTTCAGACACATTTTCAAAGAGCAAGAACAATGTATGGCTGGTTTCATTTTTTCAGTTGTCTGCATTTCAGCCAGGCTTGTTTGTTTGCATTCCTCACAGTTCAGAAGCCAGAACAACTGGTAATACCACACTCCTCGAACTACAGTTTTAATTTATTTAAATTTTCTTCTTTGGTAATGCATGGGATTAATGCAGCTTTAACAGAGATAATAACAGTACTTTTTTTAAAAAAGTAAAACAGTGAGCTCTGCCAAGACTGAACATATGCCCAAAAAAGCGATTGCAAGGCTTGTTTAGAACAGCTTCTCACAGACTGTAGCACAGACAGCAAAGCTATTCCACTTTTGATCTGCAGGCTTCAGTTGGGTCTAAGCAACACAAATAAAAGCAAACTCACTCCTAGTAAATTTACTTAGAAATCAAAGAACTTCAACACTTTGAATGTCTTTCCTCAAAAAATCAGAGGAGTGCTGATATTCCCCCTCAGCAGCTGGTCCCAAAGTGCAATGCCAAAAAGCAGTATTATGTTGTTCCAGTCCACAGATTATCCATCTGAACCTTAATCCTCTTTCTGCGAGTCAGAGCTGTGCGACAGATCCATTACTGGTATTAAGCAGACAAACAACTTGTGTTGCACAGCAGTTAATGTGACACGATAATCTGGTAATTCAACCACTGATAAAAACTCCTAATGTATTTCTGAACTCAGCCCTGATAAATCACACCAAAAGTTTGTACACATGAAGATTTCTGGAAGAGTTAACCAGAAAAATAGGCATTAGGACTATGTTAGTCTCAAACCTGTTGTTCGCATCTGTCTTTACATTTCAGATATTCTTAATAGTTTTTTGATTGTATTTAACTGACAATTTACTACTCAAAGCCTGTGGAAAACAGTCTTAATAACAGAATAAATAAATGTTATTTTATTAAGTGACGTCTTTCAGAAGAAAAGCACAAAATTACTGTAAAATCAGACTTGATTTGCACAAAAAATTTTGCAATTAGAATTTCAGGTTTCACCTGATTTTTAAGGATTACTTCAGCTAAATGCTCTAGTTCCTGCCTTTTATGATGACTGCCATTCATAGTAGGAGTTGGAATAGAGAATGAGCATAAACAAAGTTTGCAGGTTCACCTAAGAGTTCAGCAAACATTTCAGGAAATTCTCAAGACTGTTTAAAGCTTTAAATCAGAAAGTGCAAAGAAATTACAGATAAAAAACACAACACCCTGCAATACAGATTGTTGAAGTTTTCAGTAAAACAGACCAAAAAAGAAAGAAGTGCTTTACAGCTAAAAGAATAATAATGGAGAATGATAAAGGTTGAAAATACGTCTAAGATCAAGCCCTACTGTAAACCCAGAGCCACACTGTTCACCACTAAACCATATCCACACGTCTTTGGAACACTTCAAGGGACGGTGATTCCACCACTTCCCTGGGCAGCCTGTCCCAATGACTGACCACCCTTTCAGTGAAGAAAGTGTTCCTATTATTTAATTAAACCTCACCTGGTGCAACTCGAGGCCATTTTCTCTGGCCCTGTCACTTGTTACCTAGGAGAAGAGACCAACCCCCACCTGGCTATACCCTCCTTTTGGGTACTTGCGGAGAGTGATCAGGTCCCATTTGATCCTCCCCTTCTCCAGACTGAACAGGCCCAGCTCCCTCAGCCACACACAGCTCGAGGTGTTGTCTCATAGTCCGGAGTACAGGGGGACAATCACTGCCCTGGTCCTGCTGGCCACACTATTGCTGATCCAGGCCAGGATGCCAGCTGCCTTCTCGGCCACCTGGGCCCACCCTGGCTCATGTTCATCTGCTGCCAACCAGCACCCCCAGGTTCCTTCCTGCTGGGCAGCTTTCCAGCCACCCCGCACCAGCCTGTGGCGCTGCCTGGGGCTGTTGCGACCCAAGGGCAGGACTCGGCACTTTGCCTCACAGAACCTCACACCTTTGGCCTCAGCCCATCGACCCAGCCTGTCCAGATCCCTCCTGCTCTCCTGCAGATCAACACTCCTGCCCAACTTGGTGTCACCTGCAAACTTAATAATGGCTTGTTTATAAATGAATGCAGTGGGAATTAATTCAATGAAGGCTTCAACCTGAAGACAGTAGCTTGAATGATGATTTTTCTAGCTTAAAAACTGGCAGTTGATTTAAACAAATTTCCTGCTGAGTGCATTCAGCTTTTTTATCCACATGTACAGACTCCAGCCCTAGAAATCCCCGAATAATTTTACTGCCTACATCTGCTTGTTCTTTCTGCTCTCACACTGATCAGGAAGTGTCTTTTTTTTTTTTTTGACTTTTGTCCCCAAAAAGGAGTTTAATTCTTTACAATGAGCAAGTCAAAGCTCTCATATCTTTGATTAAATGAGGTGAAGAGTAATTATGATTCTGAAGGAAAATAATAAATCAGCATGACGAAGAAGGCTCATGTGACAAGAGGATGCAGTTTTACAACAGTTTTGAACCTCGAATTGTAGTAATTCCTACAACTAGTACTGAATCGTAGGTTGATACTAATTGTTCGGGGTTTTTTTTTCTTCCCTTGTGGAATTTATTTTTTCTGAGCAGCTTTTGTCCACAGACGTTAGGAGCTGACAGAGACTGCCACAGTATTGAATCCCAAGAGTTAAGCAGTTCTCTGTGCAGTTATCCAACAAGCAAGTAGTGTTACGCATTATAACTCTCCTGTATGGTCTAGTACATATATTCTAGATTGTTTGCTCTGTCCTTTATACATGAATTGATTTGCTGGGAAACAGGAAACAGGTTATTTTTTTTCTCTTTAGACTTCTTCAGGTTATGTATACTTCACTGAGAATTTTAATCTTATGCATACTGTGATGGTTTGACCCTTGTCACCCCAAGACACATACTTAATATTGCATTTCATGCACATAATTAGAGAACTAGATAAAAAAATACAGTCTCAATTCTTCATTTACTTCCATGTGAATGGCTTAGAAACAAAATAGTACAAGAATTGAAAAAATGATAGGTAAACAAGTTCTCAAAGAACACCTAAGTGTAGCCCTGATCTCCTCCTCTTACTAGTTAGAATTATCCTAACGTTACTGATTACACACACAGTTTCAAACAGAACTGGTAACTAAAGCCACAAGAAGTTAAGAGCTCGCCCAAGTGCAACTCCCATGCTGACAGCTTACAGCTGACTGAAAAGCTGCTTGGAAAGTTAGATGGGTATTTACATTCTACCAGCACTGAACAGAAGTACTGGATGAAAAACAGTTTCCATTACTTGAAAACATAGCAATTGCATTGATCTTACCGAGTCTGAGGACAAAACAGCTTTAGTCTTATGATCTCCAAAATTACAGCAAAGCAATCATACTCAAAACTGTTTTAATTCAATACACTGTTATTTAAAGACTGTGAAAGCACCAAAACCACACACTCTTAGCACAGTGCTAAATTTCAAGCCCCTCTGATGAAGTCTACAGCTGCCTGCAAATACTGTCTTCAACCCTGAGTTCTTCCAGAGACAGAACTCTGAGGATGACTGCCACGCTACTGTATTCTTGTCACAGGATAAAAGTTTGACCAGGCCAAAGAAAAGACCTTTTTAACCAGGCCATGAGCAAACATTTGCATTGCTTGACAGAAAGGAGGACGTGCATAAGACAAATTACTTATGAAATGTGTCAGTCTATTTGCTCTAGAGGTGGTGAAATTGATTTTGAGGAACAACAGCTGTAAGGAATGACTCTCATTCGTCTTCTTGTTAAACAAACTAGGTTGTGGAATGTGAGCAAGGTTTTTAGATACCATCATAGTACTATACCTTAATAATGTTAGTAACAAAAAGATTAAGAACAAAGACTTACAGTCTGACTTTCAGGGAAGTCCATCTTCAGCAGTTTGTGAGCACATTCTTCAAAGTCTAAGCTGAATAGAAAAAAATATTTATTATTGGTGCAATATATGCTATGCTAACAACATTCCAGAATTATATTAAGATCGATCATTGGTGCTGAAACCTCAACTGTTTTGAAGTAAAGTATCTCAGCTGTCTGATTTGCTGATGTTTTATTGTTGTTGTGGGTTTTTAATAAACATTTTGTATTTCATGAGTTTCTATCTGAAAATTAATCCAAAATGATTACATTTGTGAGCAATCTGATAACAAGATGATTCAAATCATTATTAATATTACATCATCTTGTAAAATTTAATAAAACAGAAAAAGTGGGAGCTTGTTTTGCACATTTTGAAACACAATGGAATGCAAGCACTTCACACAAGTTCCAAAAGCAATACACACCACAGTCTCCTCTCTGCACTCCTGTTCTGAAAGCCTTTAGCTACCACTGGGTACATCCTCCCACCCAAGTATAACATGAACAAATTTGAGTATGGCAAGGAAAGTATTTAATGGTAACTCTGAGAAGTGTGAGAGCCTTTGATACCCCTCAGTATGGTATTAATTCATGTGTCTAATGATCAACACCACAATTACATCATTGCACTCCTCATGCAGGATCAGACCTGCAGAGTATTATGGGCCACAAGGGATCAATCTCTCCTCTCACCCCGGTGACACAGGAGCTACACCCAGCAGGTTTGGACTGTTTGTGCCATGTACTGCAAGGGCACTTCATTCTCAAGACGACCACAGGTAGACTGTACTTGAGGGCTGGTATTTGCATACTTGTTTTCCAAACAATGCAGATGGCAACAGGCCTAAGGAGAACCACACTGCAGAACCTCGTCTCAGAAGTGGAGATAAACTGTACTAAGTGTAGTCTCAAATTTTTTTCATGGATTCTCAAGATGCTGTAAAATCTGAAGACCACTGACTTCTGTTCACTCAGAAAATTCTCATTACAGCAGTAGTCCCAGTCCACTACCCAAACATTTTGAAACAAACAAGATTCATCTTAGAATGAGAATGTGGGTAACAGTCTGCTTTACACAGGTCAGGCTCCATAAAGAACACTTCCTTACTTCTTTTTTGTTTAATTTGCACATTAAGGAAGAATTTTAAAAGAAAGTGAATTACAGTCCACCGATTTCAAAAGAACTACTCTCATAGGTGTATAATTTATATTTACCTTGACTGAATAGCAAGATAAATTGTACGACGGAAGGAGACCAGGTTAATTTCCGTTTTGTCATGGACAGTAACTTTCTGACCTGGAAAAGAAAAACACGGGTTTGTAAAGAGCCAAACATTAAGGAAGACACACGTTGTAATTTTTTAGGACAGCTGTATTTACCATTTATGTCAGGACTGTTTGCAGGTTTATGTATTTTTTGGTTTATTTTTATAGATAAGGAAAAAAAATATAAAAATCAGTATTTGCTTCATCTGTAACAAAGGTAAACATTTAGAGACAATTTTAAAAGGGTAATTCTTTTAAAGACATTTCATGTTTCTAAGTCACTGCAGCCTCTAGGTTTAACGTTTCTTGTCAACTTTACTAGTAATCTATTCTTTGCATAATTCAGCTATACTATGGTTTACGTGGCATCTCTGATTTTAACAGGTAATTCTTAGTTCCTGTTATGTGTAGGATCTACATTACAGGATTCTGCAAAGTCCTGGAGCAAGCGTAGAAAAATCCATTCTGAACCAAACCATTCTGGGAACACTGTCATTTGTAAAATATCCACTGTTCCATCAGTCTTTCAAAGTTTGGTAAAATCATAATGACCATACTTTTGATCAGCCTGGGAGCTTGGGTCTTCCATGAAATACTCCACCAAACTAGTAAGGAAATCCATTCCTGGTATTCCACAAGAACAATACTTGACTGACTTTTCAATTACTCATTAGTCTGCACAAAAATTTCAGTTATGCTTATCCATCAACATTTTTTTCCTGAGATTTGAATACATTCTTTGAAAATAAGTTAGCATTGTCTCCCCTACAGATCAGGAAAGAGGGCTGCACTGAAGTAAGTGCCTGAGATATGGAGGATGTGGATACAGTTGTAAAATCCATTCTAATTTTGGAAGTGACTTAAAAATATGATCGAGCATGAAAAAGTTTAAGCAAGTGTTTTCATTTTGCTCTTTTTCATGTCTCCTGTTTGCAAGGCTTTTCTCAAAGGAAACTGATCTGATACTGTCATGAATAAAGTGGTAAAGTTGCTTTTCCTTTTCTGCATGTGCTGAATGCTTCCTTCCAGACCATTACTTTTATACTGTTTGTAGTAAACACTTCAATCTGAGAATAACTGAAGAGGAGAACTTTCCTTAACGTTTGAACATCTCAGCTTTGCAAAACATCTAGGAAGTTAAGCTTTTCTTTCCTTTTTCATCTATAATCAATCAATTGCTTGTAAGGTGCCAGTCATACACTTACCATCTTCATCCTCCTCTTCATCATCATCATCTTCATCTTCCTCACTACTTCCAGCTTCTTGATTTCCTTCAGATTCAGTATCACCCTCATCAAGAATTTCTGAAAGAGCAGTATCCCAGATTAACAGAATATAGACCACAGTACCTTCATTACAAAAAACCCCTTGATGCAACACCTGAAGAGTAAGGGGATGTCTCAGGTACAGAATGTGGAAGAGGCCAAAAAGCCTATCATAACTGAATGGAAACATGGTTGGAGAAACAACACTGAGTAGCAGCAACACAAATGAAAGGTCTATGAACTGAACGACAGTTACATAGGACAGAAGTATCACCCATTGTTAAATAAATGTTGGCAGCAACAGCTAAATAAGCAAACGCTATAGGTAACTGTTGTGTATACACACAAATAATTCCTACCTTTCTTCAGCATTTTGTATTTCTCCTCATTTTCCATAAAGTTTGGATCCATCTTGAAAACATCTTTAGAATAAAAGAGAATCTTAATTTAAAACACAAATTGAAGAAAACGACTAATATTTAATCTTGAATTTCTTTTCTTGGGGAATACAGTTAAGGAATTATCTTCCATTTCTAACTTACTAAGAACATCCTCTGGGTTGTAGTCATCTTCCAATGGCAACATATGAGTAAACTGATCCTCCTCTTCCACTAAATCTAATCCCTCTGGAATGATTGGATGATCCTTGAAGCCATCCTTCCGTACAGCAAACATGACTTCTATCATGTACTGAACACGCATATCGATTTTAGATTCATGCAGAATGTGCCGAAGGCGATCAAAGATTGCTTTGGAAAAGAGAGAAATGTAAAAATGAAAGGTAATAACTTATGAAAATATATAAATAATAAATAGTATATAAATATGAAAGGTAGTAACTAATGCAAATGCCAAGATAGGTTTTAGCTAACTGTACTTACCATTAATACCTCTAGGAGAAACTTCTGTTAATTTCAGCCCACTCTCTTTAATAAACCCAATTGCTACTTCAATACTGTCATCAGTGGGCCTTTCAAGAAGCAAAGTGAGCATTTCCAAACATAAAACCTCGTGAGCCTGTGGAAAGAGTATCAGCAAAGAATCAGAATGCACAATGTTACACTATCATCACAGTAATTTACTGGACAGACCTGTCCAGCCTTTGAGGATGCCACAACACAGTAGTTTAACCACACACACAAGGCAGCAGTAGTGGTGCAAAGCTGATTAAGAGGAAGTCAAAATTTCAAATCCAGTTTTACCACCAGTATTTACAATTTTGTAGTGAATGTGACTGTGCTATTGAAGCGAACAAGCAAGGAATGAAAAACATTTTGCCATTAAGAAAATAATAGTATGCATTTCCAAGAAGCAAATAAACCAGCACTTGCATTACAGAACTTAGTTCTAAGTGCATTGTATCCATAATTAAACCAGATTTTCCAGGATCAGGCATATAAGCAAACAGCACATCTCAGATTAGTTTCCTCTTTACCAAAATGCTGCACATTCCCAATACATTCCTGAAACACTGCTTCTTGCCATTATTTAAATCAAAGCATTGTGATTTCTACCACATAAACAAGTAGCATAAAGCTGGATATAAATTTGATTCAGATACAACTGAGTCTAGTTCTGCTAACACACATCTTGCAAGAGAACTCTTGTTTAAGATCTGTGGGACAGAACCTCAAATGATCCTTGCTTTGCATCAAGACAGGCCTGAATACCAGCCCAAACATACGTATGACATCTGGGGAAGCTCTGGAGCATAAGTGTAATGATAAGTGATGATAACTGCATAAGCAATTACCAATATCTTTTCTAAAGAGATCCAAACAACTTAAAGCAGGCACCACACTCAGATTTTCAGCATCCTTCAGAACAGACAGAGCATCTTCACTTAGGGTACTTCTGTTAGAACTAAAATGTAGCCATATACAGTTTGCATTGAGTAGAAAGAAAGTAACATACCACATTCTGATTCATCAAATGTGCAACAAATTTTGAAGATGTTAGACAAAGTTGCTGCAAAAGAAATAAACCAGGAAATTTTAACAAATGAAAGAAAAATTTGTAACTCAGACATACTATAGATTTGTGTATCTCACAATCAAACTAGATCATTAAACTATTTTGGGATACTCGTAGTTGTTCATAATTAGTACTGTACACTTCCAAAAATAAAGAATTAAACACCTTTGATCAAAACAAAAACCCCATAAACTACCACAGTATCCATCCAAATAGGGTGTCAAACTTTCATGATACTCTAATGCTACTAAATGTCCCATAGACTCGTCTCAACCCATGTCTTGGCCGTGCTCCTTTGAAGCTCCTTTGAACACACTTGACACAGTTACACAGCAGAATTCCACATTTCAGCACATTGCTCCTTCACATTTTCCATACCTTGTCATTTCTCCGATATCCTTTGCGAAAATTCAGTATCAGCCTCTTGAGAATCAATTCACCAATATTTGGAAACTTCGAATTGATAATTGCCACAAGAGCAGCATAAACATGAGTAAAAATCGGAGAAGCACTCTGAGCTTGCAAAATGGATCTAGACAGCAATCCCCTGTAAAGATATGCAAGTTTTAAAGACTTTTCTGGTAATAAGGCATGTAATGTTTTTATTCAGTACTTACCACATAAAACAGTGTTGTGCAGTTTGAATAGCTGGAAGAAACCAGACGATCATTTTCACACCCTTGTTTTATCATGCCACAAAATGGAATTTTGCAAAATGTGTTGCACAAATCTGTCTGAACTGAAAAGTTCTTAAACTGTTACCTTTCACTAATTCATATTAGAACTACACTTAAAAATGCTAGGCATGCAAAAAGCCATCTTGTATACTGCAATTATCCCTTTTTTAATCTGAACTTAGTCTGATTATAAAATACTACTTAGGGCCTGAAAGAATGTAAACAAAGGACTCAAGAGATAGTAGTTCTTTTATTATTCAAATGATCTCTTTCACATTTATTTTCAAGAAAGTTTGAAAAGAATCTGTGACTTGCTTCCCCTCCCCCCAGTTGTGCTTTTTGTAATGCTTAGAAGCACACAGAATTTGACTTTTGCTGAATTACTCGACTACGTGTGGGTGAGGACAAAAACAAAACAAACCTCCAAACGTGAATCTTCAAAGTACACACTGGTAACCAAATCTATCTTCTTTGTGGTCTACTGAAATCCTAATAAAACCCTCCTACAGAGTACTAAATACAAAGTACATACGGACTTTATTCCTACTTAATTTGGCATTGACAAATGGAATAGAACTAATTCCATGTAAGTGCACAGAAACAGAATATTTCCATTTTGAAATTAGTTACTTCTTGCTTACAAACTGAAACTGGTCTGTTTCAGTTCTTATTTACCCTCTACTTAAAACCTCAGGAAAGGACCTGACAGCCAGGTAAAAGTTTGTCTCACTACTTTTATATGTACATTTGTGCAAGTTTGGAAGTACAGAACTAAATGTAAGAAGAAGGGAAATGGTGCCATTTCCCATCTACATTATTTTAACAATTATAAACCACACACAAAAACTTCCAGAGACAAGTGTATTCTAAAACATTCAATAAGCTCATTTTTAAACTAAAATACTGTTGCTAGTACAAAAATTAAATTTTGAGGACACAAAATGGAAGCCAGTAAAAACAGCCCTACAAAGTCTGAAAAAGTCTGAAACTTCATTATTACTTTTAACAGAAATCACATTCAGGAACTATTTGCATACTCTCTAGATTTTATTTAACTTACTTAATTTTCTTGTTTTTTATGATAGTTACATGATTCTGATCTTTCCATCAGGTATAACATCCATGAAAAGTAATGCATTCCTCCTCAAATAAATCTGTGACAGAAAAAGTTTTGCTACCTGTTTGATATGTAATGGAATTATTTCTGGATCTACCAAGCTCCAATAGCACAATGGTCTTTTCTCTACATTACAACAATAAACAACACTGACAGGTAACTGCAGTAAAACTTGTTTTGCTAAATATTGGCTACAAATATTATTTGTCCCAGAAAAAAAAAATCCAGCACTAAAAAAATAAATAGACAGTGACAACTGTAAATTACAAGTCATTCAAGTAAAATGCATGGGAAAACCTTAAGAAAAGGAAATATACACCATCTGCTGCACTCTTCTATTCCACCAGGCATACAAACCCTTTCCCAAGGAAGGGAATATTCTGAATAGGACAATACAGCCTAAGGTTAATACTAAAATCTGACTTAACACCTGTACACTACACATAGCACACACAATGGTGTGCACATGAACAGTGTACATGTTGCCAGAAAAGCAAAATAATTATTTTAAAATACTAAGACTTACCTTCCCCGAACAATATTCTCCTGAAGGAGCTCATGAATGATGTTTTCTATATTAGAAACGTTCACTTTATTGACAAGACCATTGATCGACTTCTTCAGGGCTTCCCAACTCATCCTCTGATATGCCAAGCTATCACAAAGTATCACAAATTATTAATGCATAAATCTGAAGATGCACTGAGTAAATTTTCATATATATAGCGCATACATTCATGCTTTCATTTAATCAGTAAAATAGATAAAAAAATATTCATTGCATAATGTGACGACTTGTTCACAATTAGACATTCAAACACTTGAAAATCACTGAACCAACACGATACAGCAAAGTGTAATTCTCTGCAGATACGGTATAACCCAGTAATGTTTTAAGATGTTCCAAAAAATTCCTAGCTACATTCTATATCCTACTTTATTTTATCATTTACACTTTGCAGCAGAAGCAGGTACAGTTTTAATCTGATTCTCCTATCTCTCTTCGGATAAAAATATACCTTCAAAACAATGATCACAACCCTTAATGGATCCCATTTTTCCCAAATTTCTCTAAACGCCGTAACTGTTTTGCTTGCAGCAAAAAAACTACTAAGTAACTTTGAACTCACCTATTTTTATCAGTGATTTGCTCTTGCATCATTCTGAGCTTGGCAGGTGGAATATATGCACCACCCGTGCGAGTGAGGATTGGATCCACTTCTTCTTTCTTCTTTTTTGAGGCGGTTTCATCATGAGCAAGTGAGCTCTGGCCTGTCGACCTCTCTGGGCTCCTACGGTCAGGTGATGAGTATCTTCTCTGCTTCCTTCGATCATATTCTCTGTCCTCCCATCTCTCATAGTGTCTATCTCTCCCCCTTTCCATCCTTCTAAAAAGAAAAAAAACACCCACTAAACACCCAAGTGGACATGAAAAGTTTTCACATTTTATTCTTTAAAATAAGTATTTTATTACTGATGAAGAAAGGGCTTCAAACCTTCCATCTGAAGTTCTGTCATCATAGTATTCCCGTCTTGAATATTCCTCATCATATCTGCTGTCATCAGAGTATCTCCTCTTCCTGGGAGATGGAGACCGAGACCTATCACGCTCCATATCCCTATTTGCAACGCAAGACACAAGAACTCTTAGTAAGAGGCTGAGAAAAGCAATGGAATTAATATTTACTTGCAATATAATGTTACAATGCAGAAGTGTTTCAATTCTGCAACATGAGCTTCAGAATATGTGTCACTCCAATAAAACGGCCTACTTTAACAATAATTTCTTGTCGGGAAACAATTATCAAAAATCAAAGAAGCATTGTAAAAGAAAGCTCCTAGGACTTAAAATTAAATAATTAACAATAATAACATCAAACACCAAAGGTAAATCCAGTCCTGGCACATATGTATTCATTTGTTTCTATCTACTTTTGCCTGTACAGCACAAAGCAATCTTGCCCAAAAATGATAATTGTGGTATCAGCATTATATGACTTCAAGCAAAAAGCTGGCATGTAATTTCTACTTTCAAGTCTCATAATAATTTAACGAAATGCTAAGTTTTAGTAACATATCCATTTAATTACTGTTATACTGACATTCAAGTATTTTATTAAAGCTACACTTCCTTTTTTACCACTTAGTTATGGTAATATATAAAAAGAAACATAACCTGATAATTTTTTAAACTTCTCTAACTCACTATGTGAGGTAATTATACCAAATTGAAGGATATAAAAATCATTCATTCTACCTGTCCTCTGGAGACAAACTTCCATGTCGGGAACTGTAGTTTTCCCTCCTTTCATGACTGGAACCATGCTTTAAGGAAAGACAAAGAAAAAAAATCAAGCCCTAACAGAAGGTGAGCACCTATCTTCAGATCAAAGCACACCATGCCTTCAGTTCCCACTCCTTTACAAGGGGGCCATCAAATAAAGCTAATGTCAGGTATGACAGGGAGAGCTGGTCCTCTAGGAACAAGCAGTTAAGCAGCTGGACACCCTGCTACAGGATGCTGCAGATGCCAAATGCTTACTCATGTTCAAGGCACTGAACAAACACTGAAGAAAAATCTGCATGGGTTACCAAAAAACTTTACCTGGCTCAGGAAGCTGCAAACAGGTAGAGAGTGGGAGTGTATGTGGGCAAGTACTTTTACAGTTACCCTAATACTAAAGTTTTCAAGGCATCTGCTGTTAATTACTGCTGAAGACTAGAGTAGATGGACCACTGGTCTGCCTTTCCTGCTTCCTTCTTTCAGATGCCATTTCACTTTGTTGTTTCATGTGCAATACCATGAACACAATTCCACCAATTCTTGTCTAAAGAGGGTCTCTCCTCTCTCCTAAAAATCCCTTTTATTAATTTTACCTTATGTTCCCCCTTTTTACTAACCACAATTTATTTCCTCATGCATCTTTCCTAGCTGCATACATTATAAATATCTAAGCTGCACTGTTCTACTCGGCAGATTTGCAGGATTGTTGAAGTGACACACACTTAAATAGTTCACACCAAATTCCACATGCTGAACCATGACATATAGAAGTATGGAGTCATACAAAAATCAGAACGTGACAGCATCTACAACAAACAAAGATATTCATTAAGATGGTTCTAAACAACTTTGGTAGAGTCAAGCAACAGCATTTGTAACCTCAGTACTTTCATTGCAAGGGTTGTGTCTTCCTTTAAAATATCATTTATGATTTTTCAGAACCACAATCTCATGCTGTCACACAGTGATTAACTGTGAAATAGGGAACACCTCACTTGATGCAGAAACGCATCACAAGTATTTCCTTATGCACTTTGATGGAACTCCCAGCAGCAACACTCAGCTCGTTTGCTGAAGTGGCACCCTCTCCCCAACAGGCTGGCACATCACTTGTTGCCCCACCAAAGAACCAGTTAAAACTCTGGGTGACTAGAATATAGTGAGACCTCCTCCATAAAGAGCAGGGCAGACTGTTGTCTCCAAAAACTTAAATGGGGGTGTGTGTATACATGCAAATAAATAATTGTATTTTTGAGGCCACTCTAACATATCCTAGAACACTGCCCTTCCTAGGATGCACTTCAAACACTGTTAAAATTATACCCAGCATTCTCTTGCCTGCATCAAGACAATGGTATGAAACAAGGGCATTGCATTGTCCATGGGGAGCAGGCATCCCTGTCAAAGTTATGTCCACCTGACTGTTTCATTTTAGAGCCACATTACCTTTGAGAGCAGAGCTAGTACAAGAAATCCACACACTCACCAAGGTTTTCTTCCCCTTTCAAAACTCATTACACCACACAGCAGATCACTGAATTCATTCAAGGGTAAGGAAAGTACTTAAGTTGTTTTTTTTTCCCCAGCCCAGTAATATAATGCCAGTCTGTATCCTAAGCTTCCAAGAAAGTGGTAATAAAAATCTTTGAATAACACAGAACAGTTACTGTATATAAACCCTATTTAGCAGATGGGAAGAAGGCAGTGGGTCTTTTTAGGATGATCCATTCTCATGGGTTCTTTACCATCTGTCTCTGCCCAAGCAGAACCAAAAAGACAAGTTTTCACAGAAATAAAACAGTATTATGACTGTTTCTGTGTTTGCCATTTATCATGTCTCCTTGCATAAGCAGCTATGGTTGCTCAAGAACTTGTCACCCTCAGCTCTTTGTGACCAGGATTTCTGCCACAAGCTAGTTCCCTTCCTTGTCCACTTTCGTCAAAATGATTAACTGAAAGTGTCCAAACAGTGTGCCTTTGCTAACTGGCTTATTTTGACAGATAAGGGAGCACTACCAGATTGGGAAAATAGGAGAAGGTATTAAACTACCCCTCAAGCATCCCTACTAAAAGCCATTCAAGTTAGAAAAGTTGGACCTAAAAGAGTGAAGAAGCCTACGCAGGGTGAAACTCGGGAAACAGGCAGAGAATACCACAGATTTGAGGCAGTGTATCATAACAGTATTGCTCTGCTAACATGTCCCAAATGTGGGGTACTTTACGAATACAGCACTTCTCAATATTTTCTTCTTGCATTCCCAAAAAATTGCTCCCATCCACTCAGAAATAGGCCACATAGCTTTTAAAAGGAAAACCTTTAACATGCATAGTACGACATACAGTTGTCGAATTGTCTGCTACTTATTGTCGCTTTTAATATAAGATCATTGTTAAATTTTTCAAAATCTTTCTCCATTCCTCTACATGCTTACATTTGCTATTGAGCCATCATCATTCAGTCAGTTTTGACCAATTATTGTAACATTATACACTAATAATATGCAGGACTTTCATTGCAAGGACAATAGGAGCTAGAAATAGCTGTAATTTACTGACTCCTAGTAGTATTTATCTTGTAAACAGCTGCCGTCAGTTACAGATATTACTTGCTTTGCCTTCAGGATGTTTTATTTAACATAGTATCAACTACAAACCTAATTACCAGTAACATGGGAGTGATCAAATCCTACAATTTAGGTTTAAGAACACTTACATTTACTTGTGTCACCCTGCTCTTCATCTTGACTTCCTACTTTTTACAAAGTTCTCAAGGTGCAGCAATGAGGCAATCCAAGCTGGACTTCAGCATATGAAAACCATTTCACCTGTAACACACAGAAGACAATCAAAAACTTTCCACTTCACATGGTGCCGGAACACGCACCTTTATTTTGTTCTTTAGGGCTATGCGTACACAAGTCCTTAAACCAAAACGCACGGCTCCCCCGGATCTATTCCGATTTTCTGCGGTCACACAGCGGCTGCCGCAGGAGCCAGCGGCACAGCCGGCCCCGAGATGAGCGGCCAAGCCGCGGTTGGGGCTG
>VZRQ01001795.1:806652-845564 GCA_013397975.1 Machaerirhynchus nigripectus
TTAATCTTACCTGGAGTTTGCAGCTGGAACTTATCTCTCTGTTGGTCACATGATCTCTGCTGGGCAGCGCGGCCGAGCTGCTCTCGGCCAGAGCTGTGAAGTTCATTTTGGCCGCACTGGAGAAGAGAGGCCATCCCGGCCTGCAGGGAGCCACTGGTTGTGGCTGGACCCCACCGTGCCGGGGCTGAGCGGTCAGGCCTGGTCAGGCCTCCCAGGGCCGGAAGGAAGAGAGAACTTCCCGTGCCTCCACCCGATTTAAATATGTAGATTTTGAGAAGCGTTATTGGTCTAAACAACTGTCCATCAACTCAGGTTCAAACCACCACATGTGGCTAAATGGTTAGGCCATTCTACAGCTTTGCTTTTCCAAGCTAGAAAAGAAAAATATGTTCTTCCTGTAGTTTATTTTTCACAAAAGGTAAAAGAAAAAAAATGAAGTGTCCTATTCCGTCATCTTCCTCCTGCATTTTATGATGATGTCATTGAGCAGACGCAGCTGCTCATGCCTTGAACTAAAGGACAACTTAGTGTAGCTGCTTCTCACTGCTGAGCTGACATTTGGATGTTGTGCTCATCTTTCTTCTCTTCAGCAATGCAGAGGGAAAGGCGCTGTCTGATCAGACCTGTTGGCGGCTCCCAATGAATCTCAGGTGAGATTAAAGCACAAACACATGGTGGGCAGATGGTATGTCATAATGCATGGAAAGGATCGGACTATAGATAGGTTGCCTTGTTTTAGTTACAAAACCAGCATATTCATTAATTCTTCTGAATTTGTTTGGTTTCTTGATAATTCTTATGGTCCTGATATCGTGACAGAACATCCAGATGTTGGCACGATATTGAGCACCCTTTGGAGTTACTGGATCTTGCAGCATATCCAGCCATGTTAGTTAATTACAACAGATTAAAAAATGCAGATGGTTGGTTGAAAACATTTTTTCAGCATTGAAACAGAATAACAGCCCTGGGAAGAACCCCTGAAGTATTTCACAGGGAGCTTTACTATATACAGAACAGTAACATATTTGAAACTATAAAGGCAAGAGAGTATAGTAACAAGAAAAGTAACAAGTTATAAACTTAAGCATATTTGTAGTAAAATACATAATTCCTCTATAACAGCCAACTAATGTTGCAGTAATTGTTAGGTATTGTACAAAACCTGATGACACTATTATTTTCTTGGAAGTGATACATTTTCGTTTTATTAAAGAGCAGCTCCTCATTATGTGAGATCAACATTTGTGTTCAAGGTGAAAGTGATTCAAGGACCTTACCTGATTTGTTATTGTAGCTGGTCTAAATCCTGGCAGAGCCTGCACACTGTCTCCTGTCTCTCATTTTAATCTTTTCAATCCTATTTCATATAATAGGAATTGTTCCTTAGCCTACTCAGAGGAATGTTTCCTTTTTTTTTTCCCTAGGTTGAAGAGTCTTCTAGTGGTGTGTAATGGAAGAGTTAGAACTTTAATCAAGAAAAGAAGATACTGCTGTCAGTAAGACAGATGCACTAAAGAGATAAAAGCAATTCCTTTGGAGTGATAGTGACACCATGTATGTAATGCAATATGATTTTAAACAAAATACAGGATTTCTGTGATGTTTAAAAAAGTATATACTATAAATAAAAAACCAAAAAATCACAGCAATTGCCAAAATTTCTTGTTCAAAATAACAAAAACAAATGCCAAAGTGTTGATGCTCCCTTGATAGTTTTAACAGTTGTGTGGTGCTGCACATTGTATAATCAATGGTAAGAGCTCCTGACCTTTTTCACTTTGTCTAAGACAGACCTGTTAGCATTTTTTCCCCTTTAAACTGCTGTGGTATGTTGTCTAAAATTTAACTGAGAGCAGCGTTATCCAGAAAAAGTCACTGTAACAAGCCCCTTTAGGAATGTGTTCATGATGTCACAAAATGCTGCATTAGTTAATTATCTCTTCCTAGCACTACAGCAGACCTTCAAATTAATAGCTACTGCAAACTATAGGCAAACAGTAGGTGCCTGACTTAATTAACTCTGACTGTGTGTGATGTGATTTGTATCTTGGTGTTTGTGCTAAAAATGGGCACTGTTTTTCCTATGGCATATGGCTGTATTCCTCCAAAGGGCTGGGATACTGCAGCTTGAGGAGCAAGATTACTTTATTGTTATTTGATGATTTAGTTATCATTATGTTCTGCAGATCAGAAGATCTGAAAACACCAAGGCACAGGTAATGGAGTAATGCCAAATTAATTGCACTATTCTTTTGATGAAGAACTCGTACAAGTAATATAAAAATAAAGAAACAAAGTATTAATAGAAATACTAGAACAGATTTACTGTATGGTCTAGATAAAAACAGACTGTATGATGACATGGGTGATCTGAAGACCCCACTGCACTCAAGGGAGAGATTTCTTATTTTTTTATTTTAAGGGTAAATTTTAATCCCAAGGACTGCTTCCTCCCTGCACCACCGTGGCCATGCACAATTCCCTCAGCTACTCAGGCACGAAATTCAGTCACTCTGTTACTGGAATGGTTATACGTCTTTGTTGTCCTAATTCTGGTGAAGTATTTACTTCACAAAACTTTTGGGGACACCATGAGTGCAGTTGAACACTATCAAAAAATGGTCTTCTTCCCAGGAGTCCTTCTGTACGGAGAGATTTTATCTTCACTGGGGGGATCACATAAAACAATGATGCTGTTCCCTTGTGAAGGTACAAAGTGATTGTGAAGAGTGCTCATAAAAACTCAGTCTGGATACAGGTGACACCCTCCAACTGTCACCTCTCTGTCCTGCTGCAAGGAGGTATTCCAGCATAGCAACACATACTTCAATTTGTACAAATTTTTTAAAAATGGAGATTTTTTTTTTCAAGATATGTAATTGTGACTGTTCCATTCTTTTTCATCATGGTGAAAAGACTTCTACATTTTAAGACATAAAATACAACATGAAAAGTACACACAAAAGTAGTATTTTTCTTTAACTCTGCTACAGAAGGTGTGGTAAACTCCACATCAGAAACAGAATATATTATGATATATTATAAAAAATAACTATCAAACAATGAACCAGTAGTTAATGCTTAGAGTCACCCCATGTTTGAATACCTGATGACCATTAATATTTATTTGGTTTATTTTTAAGGGGCCTTCTCCTCAGATGTTATATTTGAAGGGAAGCAGTACACTTCTCCGATGGTTGCTAACTGTACCTTTCTATTTTGAGTTGAGTCCTTATGGTTTTTGCAGAGTACCAAATGTTCCTATTTCCTATGAGAAGGGTTTCCAAATGAGCCTTTGGCAGTATTTCTGAACAAAGTGGGACCACTGTAGGAATAAACTGGCTTTGCCTCTCAAATCTCCATGGAGTTTATGAGGCAAAATGACTTTAGCAGGGAAAGTAGGTTAAAGCAAGGACAGACAGTCTCCTCAATCAACAGAACTAAAGTAAGCATGAATACCCACCTAATCCAGTACATTTAAGACTCACTAGTCCTTAAAAAGACCACAGGTCAAAAAGCATCAAGTGACTTAGACTCAAAAAAGATGTTCCTTAACTGTTACTTGCATGATTTAGCTTTAAACTGGGTTTACTTTATAGAAGCATATTTAAAAATCTTGTTTGATATAATCTTAATCTTTGAAAGTAGTCTGTTTTTTTGGATATGAACACTTCCTGAAAACCTATTTTTTTTTCTTTTTGTGTGTGTGTTCCTGCCAGTGTATTTTAATACGGATTAGAAAGTTTGGGATTTTGTTGTGTCTTTTTTCAAGCATTGGACCGTAGGTAAGTTGCTTGTATGAGAATTATTAGGAAAAATAATGTCTTGTTAATTATTTTTAGAATTTCTTCTTTCAGACGCAGATCCTCTTGGAATTAAAATGTTTTCCTATTTTTTCCCCTACCTAATTCAATAGCTTTTGCTGTTTTCTACCATGTGAGTTCTTAGCTAAAATATGGATTTTTTCCCACCTCCTACCTATAGCGGTAATGAACTGTTACTTCTGGAAATCCTTTTGTAAGTTCCCTAATATATTGTTACACTGCCTTTCAGCTCCAGTTATGAATTACCTTGAATGTAGACATTAATTTTGACACTGAGGAGTTTTCATAGTACCAAAATTTACTAACAGTAGTTCTGTCACTTATGTGCCATTCTCAATAGTATCACTGTGTATCACTGAGGGAAATTAAGTTCTGACAATAGAAGCATCTCATTCTTCTCAGCTTTTTTCCCTTCTTTTTGTAATGAAACAGTGCCCCCAAGAGCTTTTTTTTTTTTTGTTCAGGAAGGGGCAATTTAAGAAAATTAAGTCAACCATTCATCAGTATCTTAATCTCTGAACATAAAAATTCTGCCCAGCATTGCAACCAGAGGTGTTGGTTTGAAGAACAGTTTCAAGACAGTTTATTTTGGTTTTCTTATTTTATGCCCAATAATAGAACATTAACTAAATGACTGAATTCCTCTAATGGTTCCAGTTTGGAGAGCTCTGCCTTCAGAGGATATCTTTGCTGGAACTCTGAAGAAAGGGAGGAGGCTGCAGAGCATCACTTCTCAGCAAAGGTCTTTATGGCAGGGCTGCTTTTGTCCTTTGCCGGTTGACATCAGGACAGCTGGCAGTGGTCCAGGAGGCAGCAGGAAGCACTATTTGTTTGCTTGTGTGTGGATAAAGAGAGAAGAAAGATAGCATGATGTGAGCAAGAACAAAGAGAGAATAAACAAGGAACAGCTTTAGTTACAGCAGAGTCATAAAAGTACAAATACCTAGCCTATTAGGTATTTTGCTAAAATACATGAAATATACGCAAAAATAATAATGAATGGCCTTTAACACTCAGAGAGGCAGATTTTTATGATAACCTGAAGTGATAAAATTTTTCAACATTTTTTAAATGTCAAGAGTCATCGCTACTTTTTCTGACCCTGAAAAACCTCTACTACAAACAAAATTTTGGGTAGTTTGTTGTCTTTCTCTCAATCCCATTGCATGGGTTTGCCAAAAGTGGAAACTCATAAATGAAATTTTAAAAATCCCACGTAGGCAAATAATTGCTTTAAATAACTTCCAATAACCTGTCACAGGAACAGCTCAGGACTTCACAGAAGCAGGATGTTTAAATAGTAGGCATGGTCTCCCCAAACAGCCTGCTAATATCTCTCTTCAGCAAAGTGATCTCACTTTCTCAGGTGTATCTCTACAGACCATTTTCAGCCAGGTTCTAGGCCCCTGAGAGATTTATGGGTGGAAGTCAGCACTTTGAACTCTACCTGGACAAAATGCAGAGCTTTTCAGACTGGTAAATAAGTGTGAAAGCCTTGTGTTGTGATGAGACCTGTGCCACAGCAGGAATGCAGTAACAAAATGATGTTGTTCAGATCAAGCTAGCAGCCAGACAGATGTGGTTATTTCTGACTTGCCTAGATGGAGATGAGTATGAGAAAGAGGAAGTGCTATAAAACCCACACAGAATAAATAAATCATAGCATTCCTAGGTACTCCCAAGTTCCAAAGAATGAAAGCGTGCTCTCGGCTGTGGGAGAGCACCAGATTGAAACTTAACTCTGCGACATGTGGCTTTGTTCTCTCCATAGATGTCTACGTCCTGCAGCTTCCCACATCTTCATTACATCCTCACTAAATATTTTTACGTGGAAATTATAAATTAATTTTGGGTCACTGAGTTTAGAAACTTAATTATTCCTCCTTATATTAGAATTACAATTAATTAGGAACTAATTACTAATAATAAAAGAAATGTGCAATAATTTATCTGTCCAATGCATCCATGTACAAATATTTTAAAGGCTATACTGGCCTCTCAAATAAATGTAGATAAAGATCTACTCTTTTAATAACTATTTTATGGATCTTCATCGCTTTGACTCCATGAGTCTAGTTTTTCCAGTCTGTTAGCATCACAGTACATACTTCAGGGGTAGGAGAATTAACCGTTCTATGGGAAAATTTTAAAAATAGTTTTTAGGTGCCTTGTGATAGTTGTAGACACTTTGGGGTGAGTCCCTTGTGTTTTGTGCTAAATACAAATACAGGGAAGTTGTGGTACAGCTAATCAGCATGGCCTTTCACTAGGCATTCAGGGCATTATTTGCAATTCAGTGGATTTTTTTTTGTTCTGATTAATAATCTGACAAATTTCTGAGCTTTAGGAAATATTTGACTATCTAACATTTATAAATATAAAAATAACTTGAGGGATTCATTTTCTAGCATTCAAAATTCAACGTATGCCTTAAATCTGGAAGTTTGCTCCTTTTAGCTTTAACCCAGAAAAATATGAACCTTGAATAGGTGTTTGAGTGAGTATGACATTTCTCTGTACAGAAAATAATTCTGCTCTTTTAATTTCTTGTTCTCACCAGTTTTAGCCAACCTTTCCCAACCGGAGTTGGCAATACCAAAACATGATCCCACACAGCAAATCACTGCTGGTTCAGCAATGATCTGCAAGCACGTATGTAATGTTACTCCTGCTTGAAACTCCAGGATTCCAGCTTTGCATTTGTTAGCTTGGGTTTGGGGCAGAGGGCAGAGAGGAAGAAGTCTCTTTTTTTAGGATTATTTGTAACTAATTTCCACATCTATAGAAGTAATTCCTACTTAAAAATTAGAAGTTATTTCAATTGCAAAAACAGGCACTAATTTTTTCCCTTTCTTGATTTGATTTCTATGTGGCAGCAAAGTCACCCAAAGACAAAATGTTGTGGAAGAGAAGGTGAGAATGGATGGTTTTATAAGTGGAGTGGAGTGAGTTTTACAGAAATGGGAGAAAGGTGACCTCTGCTCAGAAGCCTCCCTGCTCATTAGCAGGTGGATGTGGTTTAAAGATCCACTGTGGTGCAAAGAAGGAATCAAATTAGATGTTGTGTGAAGCTGTCATTACGGTGTGTTTCTCTGTATAGTTCCAGCTTAAAGCATGTCGTTCCTTTCATAGCAGCCCCTCAGATTACTGTATCTCATCCTTTCCACATCAAAGGGCTGTCAGCACCTTTAAAGTATAAAAAGAACGCAGAGATAATTTTACAATATATTCTCTTCAAACAGCTTTGAATTGTGCAGATGCAACATTTCTTTTTATTTTGGGATTTGCAAAGGAAGATGCACTAAAATGAGTAGCATCTTAAAGCTGAACAAAAACAGGGAACGAAATACCTATTTAAAATTGGACCAAAGCACCTCTGCAGGGATGGTGAGGATTTTAGGAAGTCAATTCTTCTCAAGTGCCATCTGAATTATACTTCAGTCAGTTAGTAAGAACCACTGGGAGTGTGGAAAATGTCCATTCTTGAAAAGCATGAATCATCTCTTTTTATTTACTAGCTAAAAAAACCTGGTACCTTAAAAAGCCTTCAGTAAAATACACAGTAATGGCAGATCCCACTCTCCACCTCAAAGGCTCAGCCTCAGTTGGTAGCCAGCAGCTGGGCTCACTGTCTTGGCCTTACTGCTCTATAAGGAAGTAAAATGAGAAAATAACGAATACAGGGAAAAAGTGAGTGAAAGGCAGCAAAAAGGCAGAACTTCATGGAACTGGCTTTAACTTTGTGGGCCTTTCTTTAAACCCTCTCTGCCAAGAAATTTGTTTTCTTCTTAGTGATGATGCAGCTATGCATATAGAATGTGTAAATGTTCCCCATTGTATTTCCTTGCCATGTTTGTCATTTGCCAGCATCTGTAGAAGAGGTTGTCCCAGAAATGAGTAACGGCAGGACAGAGAACAGAAATGAGAAAAGCTGACAACCTGAAAAAGGGAGGGCAGCCTGTGTGCTGGCCAGCAGACAAGCAATTCCACGTGATTCATCCACCCATCTCCAGTTTCAGGCATTCTCAACAGCTGGGACTGGAGTAATCTGATACAGGACTTTGCCTCTTTTCCCTGGTGATAGGCTAAAGGTTTTTGATCTTACTGTCATTGGTGCTGAACTTGGCTACTAGAGTCAGTCTTTCCAAAACAAATTATAGACTTAGGTTTTCTGATATTCTTCTTGCTATTTCTATATAGGCAAGTAATAACAAGCTCTGGAGTTTCAGGTGGATGTGCTGTACCATTGTCAGGAAGACCCAGGGATCTCTTCCGTGCCATTGTGGTTGAAGGCAATGCAACACAGGAAAAATTCTGGACAGGATGGACCTAGCTATTGCCACAGAAAGGATAAGCCTGTGTCAGCAGGTGGGACCACACTTTTCTTTCATATAAGAGCTCTAGAGTTTTGGGTTTATCCCAAATTACAAGGAATTCAGGTTTTTTTTTTTTCAACAGAAAATAGAACTACAGCTGAATGACTATTACCAAAGTGCTGTATTTAATTTTCAAGGCTATAATACAATATTCAAAGAATTATTTCAATGAAAAAGAAAAGCATTACAATGAAATAGGGTAAGAACATTCACATGAAAGCATAAAACTCAATGAGAGAAAGAGAAAAGTGAGTATTTGGATAACTTTTTTTTTTACTTTTTGGAAAAAACATCTTGAAACACAAAAATGAAAGTATAGATCTATATATACTATGTTTGTGAGATCCATCTCTACCTAAATACCGTTCGACTTTGCCTCAGAATCATACAAGATTTACACTCAAAACTACTTCATCCTTCTACATTTGCTTTTGCTCCCTTATCTTATTAGCATATGACACAGCACTGCGTCCTTGGCTCTTCATGAATGCAAAAGGACAAATACTTTGTAATAATGTTCCATCTTACAGAGAGGTCACAAACCGATCTTGGTTACTTCGGTGTAAATCTGGAGAAACTCGGCTGAGCTCAATAGACTTACTCAGGCCTGAAATCAATTATTGCTCTGGTGTGAGTGAGATGGAGCCCCGCTCCTCGGCCCAGTTCTGGCATTGAGATGCAAATGGAAGCGGCGGGGAAGAGGGAACACTGCCCGGCGTCCCAGCGGCAGCCGGGCCGCCGGCGTCCTGGCACCGCTCGTGCGGGACAGGCGAGGAACAAAGGCGGGGCGTGCCCGGCCGGGGCGGCCCGGGGAGCGACACGGCCGGCGGGCAGCCGGGGAGAGAGAGGCTCAATGGAAGGGGGTAATTGTTATGCAGCCATGCAAGAATAGAAACAAAATGCAGCTTAAATACTCCTCCCCCGAGCCAGCCCCCGCGATTATGCTTCCAATGACCGCAGTGGTAGCTGTGGTGTCCATATTTCCATTTCGGTCCCTGGCATCTGGCACTGGCACTGAAGCAGAGCCCAGTGGGATGCCTGGAAGGCAGTGCTGTGCCAGGTTAGTGATGGGCTACATCAGTTTAGACAAAATGATGCTTCCTGACACCCTCCCTGTGTGAGCCACCCTGTAGGAACAGGCTGCAAACACACACACCCCACAAAAACCCTTTCCATCTCCTTCCTGTGGCTTACCTCCTACACCAACAACCAAGCAGTTAAGAACGTGTAGTAATATATTGTATCAGTTTAAAAATTACACTTCCCACCTGATGTGTGCCATTACATAATTTTTTACTCAGAGAATTTAACCCAAAGTGGCACATATCTCGTATCAGTGGCTGAGTCTCAGTTGTTCCCAGTAGTACAGTGGGATGTTTTGGGGGTGGGGATCTGCCCTCTCAAAACCCCTTCCCCAGGCAGCCTCTTCTCCAGCTTGCATTAGCTTTAATAAAAGCCAGAGGGGATTAAGAGTTTTGTTTCCTTTGCCATGTCAGTATTTTCCCATATAGTGACTAGGAGTCTGTATAAGAAAAAGTAACACTGCAATAGACTTCTTAAATCCTTTGTCATATTTACCCACTAGTGATTTTTTCCGTCTAGTAGCACATGTAAATAAATTTGAAGAAAATAAATACTGAATAAGCAGCTAATTCTGGAAGCAAAGGATGACATTAAATTTAACAAGGAAATTAATTCTCCATTTCTTTTTATTTAGTTTTTATTACAATTATTTAGTGCTGTTTGCCTTTCCCCATTTGTTATGCTCAAATTGACAAGTCTGGGAGGAATAGTAAATACTTAAAAATGTTGATAAACCCCTTGATCTATGACAAGCAGAGAATAAAGCCTTATTTGAAAGGGATAAATAGTAAGGAATTGCTTGATTTTTCTGAAGTTTGCTTTTTAAAAAAAAATTCAGGAATACAAAATATTAACTCAATTTTGCACTAAATTTGAACTAGCTGGGCTTAGTCTTTGAAAATGGGAGAATTCCATTGTAGACAGCAGATTTGGCACTTTATTTTGAAAGATAGTTCTAAAAGGGAAACTCTATTGCTCCCTACTTTACTCCCTATTGCAAAGTCCATATGATTTTACAAGCTGTTGTCATACTTACATATAAATACTCTGCTACTAAACCTGAGGATGGTTATTTTCTTCATCCACAGTGCTTTTAGACAACCTGGAACATATATCTCTGAGCACTAGCTGTATAGAAATACCCATTGTAAATGCAAAAGAGAAAGCTTCCAACTTTTTTATTATTACCTCTTCATTAAGCTCTTGTAGGTAAAAGATTTAATATGGAAAAAAAAATACCAGATTAAAGTCAGTGTTTCAGGTACATCCTATTGTGATGAGAGTTATGTATCTTTACTGAACACAGACCTCAGAGCTGACGAGAACCAGGATAGCAGTGAATGCCTCTGATCCATCCCAAAGTCCATAAAACATCTAGAGGGGTCCCTGGGCAAAGGCTGAGGAGGGCAGGGATTTGCCGCTCTCCTTGGCTAAAGCCCCAGCCGTAAGAAGATGTCATATTAGAGCCTGTCAGAGCTGAAAGGTGACTGGGGCTTATAGGTCAAAACAAAGGAATCTTCTTCACATGAGTATTACAGAAGGAAATTACATGAATTAGTTAAAAAAGCTTTCTGAGGGCACTGAAGAGGGACAGAAAGTGTTCTATTTCTAGTTATAGGGTGCACGTGGCTGGGTCATGGCCATGCCTGCAGTAGATGTTGTCATGCTGGGGGCCATATGCTTTTAAATTTCTCAGGAATTAATAAAGTCATGACTTTGCCTCCCCCAGCCTCCCCCACAGGTTAGCCAAATTATGGGGTGTGCTGCTCTGGTGTGCTCTCACAGGCGATACTTTGAAAAGCTAAATTCATCTTCTTTGTGAAGGGAACACATAATAATTCTACTGACAAGTATCAAGGCAGACTCTGCACAGCAGCTTTGACGTGCAGAAATCCTGGCTGAGCCTGGTGAGCTGGCAGGGCTGCGTAGGAGGCAGACAAGTGGAATTCCAGTTTTATATATGGGCACACACTAGGGAGTTTTGAGGTATTGTGTTCTAGCTGACTCCCGTCTGCAGAGCTTTAATCCATCAATCACCTTCCAGATCTGTAGTATTTATTTTCTTTTGCTAGCCACAAATCTGAGATGGCCCTGATACATGTCAGCCAGAACAATATTATCTGAGATGGCCCTGATACATGTCAGCTAGAGCAATATTTCTATTTATTGATATCATTCAATACACTGAGTACATTGACCATCCACAGAATTAAGTGATAGGCTGACTTTTATTTATCTGAGGGGCGTTGTAGTGGTCAGAAGTAAGGACAGAATTTAGGGCCTTGTCTCTCCTGGGCTGCTGAGTCTCTTCAGTTTCTGTAGGAACAGAGGACAAAAGCTCCTTATGGAATGGTGTCTTTGGGAAGGAGTGTTGTCTTATGACAGCCAGCAAAGCTAAGCTGGCAGTGGGGACAGCTTCTGTGCTCACTATGCGTCTGATATTACTCAAATGGCTTTACTCAGAGTATTACATAGAGCTGTACGTTGCAATAGAGGGTCATTGCTATTGCCAAATTCTGCACCTCTGCTTACTGTAATAAACCCCATAATAGAATATATATGTAAAAATTCCTTTCATCTATTACTATGGTGATTTGTCTTAAAAGATACTACAATAAACACAATAAGTAATAATTACTTCATGTAAAAATGAACAAACCCTGTGTACCTGGTTCCCTTGAAAGTTAAGCAATTCTGACTGAAACAGGAACTATCTGCTAAGAACAGTGGATTGTTATGGTGAAGCTGGAGGGTGTCTGTTTTATAGAAATAAAACGAACGAATTAAGAAAACTCAACACTGATTTGATAAGTTTGCATTACTTAAATTAGTTACCACAAGAAATCACTGAAAAAAGAGGCTTTTATATTTTTTCTTTTAAATTGGACTATGCTTATGGTGTTAAAAGTGTGCATGTATGAAAGAACTGAATTGTAGAATCTTTAATGTTGACCTTCTTTTGATAACTTAGCTTTGGCATAGCCGCTGCTTTTAAATGAGAGCACTCAGTTTGTAGTGCTGGCTTAAACTCACTGCATGGCTAGTGAGCTTCAGCAGGTTTAGCACTTCTCTGCTCTAGACATAGCATTTGTATGTTTTTTTCCTCCCCAAAGAAGTAAATTATTTATACAGCATCAACCTTTTTTAACCTAGCTTCTGACAGGCTGGGATTTTTCCAATCTCAGTTGAAACTGTCTAAATAATTTATCAAGTATTCTTTCAGCGTACAATGAATTCTGAAACCTAAGAAATGTTAAATGAGATTCTCTGCCCTTACAGTATGAGTGGGTTACTGAGGTTAAGCTAGTATTTTCTTTGAACTTTTCTCCCATTGTACAGTCTCCTTTTTCTCTCCTACTGTCTATTAATTTTCATGACATTTTCTATTTATCAGACTCTTCCTTTGTGTTTCTGTTTCTCTTGCTACCTCTTCCCTTGCTGATGTCTTTCTATAACTCTTCTTCATTACAGTAAGACAACTTTCCTTTAAGATGGTCCTCCAGAGAGAGGAACCATTGATTTCTAGTCCCAAGCTGTACAGGCAGTCTTGGATCTTTCAGTATAGCCTCAAATTCAACTGAACCTTCTCCCATCCCCATTAGGAAAATGGTAACAAATCACAGAGTCATAGAATGGTCTGGTTTGGAAGGGACCTTTACTGGTCCTGTAGTCCAACCTCCGTGGACAGGGACACATAGACCAGGTTGCTTAGAGTCCCATTCAGCCTGGCCTTGAATGTTGCCAGGGATGGGGTATCTGCCACCTCTCTGGACAGCCTGTTCCAGTGTTCTGTCACCCTAACCATAAAAATTTCTTCCTTATGTCCAGTCTAATCTAACCACTTTCAGTCTAAAGTCAGTGCCCCTTGCCTATTGCTACAGGCCCTGCTACTTCAGAGTCTTAAGAAGTCTTGAGATCTTTGGTAGAGAAGGAAGATATTTGCATAGAACTTGGATCTGCAAACAACACGTAAGCTTGAAAAGACATATTTCCTGGTCAGGTATCTCATGCACACAAACTCCAATCCATTTCTAGCTGGTCAAAACTTCCTCAAAGATTGCCTTTTCAGTAACACTTCAATAACTATGTCTCAAAGAACCAGTTAAGAAGTTTTTAAAAACTCAAAAAACCCCTCCACCAAAACTTTGAGCTATTCCAAATTTTACAGCATGTATTTTAATCCTTTAAAAGTTTAGTCAGTGGTTCAGGTGACTTCCAATTTTCTCTTCAGGAAGAAAATATAATGAAGTAACACCCCGCAGAGATTTTTATTTAGACTCAGCAATTCAGTATCGTATCCCTTATAAATTAATGATATAATGAACTATGCTTCAAGACATCTGAGGTGTCATCATGTTGCTGAAAACAGCAGAAATCTGGACTGGCTGCGGAATTTCTATAACTATGTTGTATTGTAACTGTTTAAAGTGAACATTATTCCTTTAAGGAAGCTATTTAATTTTAAGGTTTAAAGCAAATCTGACTTTGGAGAAGCTGACCTGCCTGAGTCCCTGTGTCAGAGGAGAAATAGTGTCCAGGCACGATTTTGTAGGAAATACCAAATTATTTTTCTGAAGGTTTCCTCATACAATACTATGTTCCACCTCTAAGTATTAAAAATAGGTTTGTTACATTCTAACTTTTGAGTTATTATTTCACCATATATTGGAAAAAGATCAGTCAAGAATAAAGCTTTGATTTTAATTTGAGGAGCAACAGTTCTTCCACTGTATGGCTACTACACTATAAATAAAATACATTAAAACTGTATGTTCAAAGATTTGTTACGACATATGCAAGTTTGCCTGTATCTGATATATTTATATTGGTGCCTGTTTGTAGATAACAATTTTTCAAAAGTCTACAAAAATTTAATTTTACTCCAGTACTCTAGTTTGCCTTTTATTTTTTATAACAATATAAAGTTTAATCACGAAGAAAGCTTTGTTTGTTACTTCATAGCTATCTCTGCTGTATTGTTTTCCTTTTTACAAAACAGTCTACTTGGAGCTGAAGAAACTGGGAAGGGACGTTCCATAATCCTGACTTCCCACTAGATGACGCTCTGAGTACAAAAACACAAACTTCAGCATGTTCATAAATTTATGTGTGAATTGCTTAAACAGATTACGTGTTCACTAATTTACTGCTCTTATGTGCTTATAAAGACTGATGATGTGGAGGCAGAGTGGCCTGTGAAAAACTGTAAAAACAGTGGTTCTTATTCACAAGTTTGGCAGTGGATATTTCCCCTGTTATGTCTATGGCCATCATTTAACTTCAGCATTAATTGTTTTGGTCACTTGTGCTACAACACACTTGCTAACATCATTTTTTTTACTTGCTTGAAGTTTACCCTAGTGTGGTTAAGTGCCAAAATTTACTATGCTCCATTCCTGTAAGGTGTAGTAATTTGAATGCCTACCTAAGTATTTAAATACACCATGTATTGCATAGATACGTTATGTAGAAACATGCACACTCACACATATTTAAAAACTATAATTAACAGATAAATGCTATTAAATAACTGTGTATTCACCTGACACCTCCCTCACAGACATCTTTACATAAAATAATGTAAGGAATTGCTGTCATGTCAATGCCTTCCTTGTAAAGTGTATTCCATCTGCACTGTTTCTTTATAAAAGATATAAGTTATGAAAGTACATTGGGAAACTTGAGCTGCTGGAGTGCCAGTTATGTATAATTACACTTCAGTGCTGTAATTGTTTATGTTTTGCATCATCTACTCTAAAAAAAAAGATATTTCAATCTTTCTGATTTAAAATGGTTGAAATGCTTATTGCGAAAACACAATATTCAAAAGCAAAAAGGAAAAACAACCTAGCAAACTTTCAGCCAGAAAGGTTGCTATTCTAAGAAAACAATGCTGGGATTAAAAATATTTTATGAATTCTAACGTATAGTTCCCTCTGAGTGCCTTATCATCAACAGAGTGTTTTGTTCAAGATGTGTGGAAAAACTTTGGGATTCAAGAGAAGTAGGCACACAACACAATTACAGTGACAACTTGTTTGAAGATGCCTTGTATTTGCATCAGTGGCAAGCCTGACTGATAAAAATTCTTCCAAATACTAGAATAGTAAGTTTGGAATGTGCACAAAATTAGAAGGTGAGCGTTTGCAGCAGAACATTGATGTGCAAGATTATTTATTGTTACTTTTCTATTCATTGGTCGATAATGTTAAAAACCTTCATGTGCACATTTCTGTCAGTCCGTCAATGTTGGTATTTTAGGTACCACGGAAATGACAGCTTTAATGGGAGCAGACTTGGCCACCCTGCTGTGAGAGACTAGTGAATCACACGACTTTAATCTTTCATGTATTGACTTTCTAACTCTTTAAAATACATTCAGCTACAGACATAAAAGATACTGAAGTTCTGTTTAATAAACAATTTAACAAGATTCTGAACTTCATTAATAAATTAAAGAATATATTTACTCATATGGAAGCCTGACCTGAATGTCTGGATTTCTTCACTGCTTCTGTATTTACATAAAAATCCCTTAATCTTCTGATTTGAGATAACTTCTATTAAGATTGTTGCTAACATGCTATGAGGATTTACATGGAGATTTTTCTTCTGTGTTTTCCAACCAGTGACATGCTATTGTCTATATCAATTTTTATGAAAATTCAATTTTTAATGAAAAAAAAATCCTTGTTCTTTGATGAAGCAATACTTAGGGTACTTAAGAAATGAAGTACCAATACTCGCTTCTTTCCTGAAAAGTACCAGGAAGATTAAAACCAAAGAAGTTTAAGCAAATGCTATGTGCTGTTTACACCCTGACTCTGCCCAAGAAATGGACACTTGTGTCAACATAATACTCCACTGGCTGAAATGGTTTCAGGGCACAAGGGAAGGGCTCTGATGAATCAAAGAGCAATGTTTCTCATTGCAAGGAAAAAATAAATCATGACCTGCGCTTCCACATTACTGCAAATAATGAGTTTTTAAAATTATAATACTCAATTTAAATTTTTTTACAGGTTCTTTTGGTCTCATATTTTCAAGATTTCCAGAACAATCATGATAGACAATTATTTTTTAGATATAAAAATTAATCTACACTTATAGTTCTCCTAGCTACACTGGCAGACCTCTTCTGTTTGCTCAGTTATGTCAGCAGAAAAATGCTGTCTTCACTTAGTCAGGAATGTGGTGCAGCTCCACCAGCCAAAAAATTCCCTCTGTCAGCGTGTCGTGGGTCTGCAGGAGGGTCTCTGGCAGCCGGGCTGCTCTGGCAGTGCCGCAGAGGCAAATAAAGGCCAGCCCTGAGAGCCACCTGGGGACCTGCACTGCCAGAGCCCCAGGTAACCTCTGAACCCGGAGTGATAAACAGTGATCAGCAGCTCTGTGTGTGTTTAAACCCGAATTCCTACCCCAAGGATAAAATCTGCATTTTGTCCTGAAGTTTGTCACAGCTTGCCTGCAAAGTCAGCCATGCACAAGGGACGCTCTGGCACCGCAGAGCCTGCCTGGCACCACCCACGCCGAAGTCCAGCTGTGTCCACAGTGAGAATGTGTGGATTTACACCTGCATATCTTAAGAGCTTTCAGTGGTTCTCAGACTTCCCAGCCCCAGAAAAAGCTTTATCTTCTTAGCTTCTGTCTTGTCCAGCATGGGAACGACATTTTGTTTCCAACCTATCAGGTATCTATTGGGTACCGTGTGTGTAGGTCTCAGAGGCTGTCCCTGTTTGAGTGATAAGAAAGTACAGCCAAATTACAGCAAAGAGGATGAAAATTAGAGCAAAATAAAGAAATTAGGAGGAGTATGGCCCAGGGGATACCAAAATCAACATCTCCTGTACTCTTTTAGAATATATTTTCAGAAAAGTCCATTTCAAGCTCTGAGGCAAAAACCTGAGATGATTCCTCATTGTGTCTCACTTGTTTGAATGTAAAGCATTCTCAGACTGCTGGAGGATTTTGTTCCCCCATACACAAAAAGAAGGAGAGTGAGAAGTGTCACCTGTGATACTGAGTGAAGTCCACACAGTGGCAGGCTCCCAGGCACTCTGTGTGGGACAGGGTGCAAAGAAGGTTCAGAGAAGAGTACAATGTCTTTTGGACAGTCAGTAGCTCTGGGATCTGAGTTCTGAAGAGAACAGGAAGGAGGGAAAGAAGAACAAACAGGGCACTATCCCAGCTGTGAAAAGATTTACTGAGAGCACCTTCTGAACTAAGGTGAGCAGTAATTTTCTACATCTCTGCACAGCTGTTACTCACTCTGCTTATAGGGTTCTTTTAATGACTGAAATAAAATACTTGAAGTTGAATTGAGCAGACAGACATTATTTTGAGCTGACATACAACTAGTATAAAGAATACATTCTTTGCAAGAAATGAATGAAAATATGCAAAAATGAGATTCTAACTAATTTTTTTAATACATTTCAGTGAGTCCCCCATCCTTCTGCCAGAGAAGGCAGAGGAAGAGAGAAGTGTTTGAAAGTCAAAATACTACTTTGCACATCTCTAATGTTTTCCATTCTAGGATCTCTGGTGCTTTACAAGCTTAATGTGATTAACTTTATGCTCAGTAAGCAGTTCTGCCCATAAAAATAGGTAGGTCTTTACAGGATTAGGGCCTCAAATTGTCCTTAAAGTGGTGAGCAGTGAATATCACTGCTTTAACAGACAGAGCTGTATAAATAACTGATACTGTGCTTTGCCTAAAGATCTGTCAAAATGAAAATTGTATGGGATTAACCTGAAACAAAACAAAAGAGTGTTCAATTTTGCAGCAAGCTGCAAGGAAAAGGAAAACAGAAAGAAATAAAGAAAAAATAACATAATGAAACATTTCCTTTGATTAAAATATGAAACATTTCTTTCTTAAAGCTCTTAAAATGTCATTCTTTAGAATAAAACGAAAATTATTTAAAATTACCAGTTAGAAATGAAATAGTAATTCTCAGTATGTCAGACTGAAATGTCTACTTTGTACACAGCTTGACAACTGCCACATCGTAAAAAATGTCCTTTGGTGGGGAATGTTTTGTGATGTCTGTGCTAGGGCGGGGCAGGCGGAGCTTTTGGCACACGGCTGTTGGTGGGAGCACGCCCTCGGTTTGGAAGGGTTTCAGGGGTGGCTGCACCTGCTTTGCTGCTGTCCCAGGAACGGCCCCCTTAGTGCCCAGCCAGTTCCAGGGATGGCCCCCTTAGGGCCCAGCCAGTCCGAGGCACACACCAGTTTTGCAGCACCGAGGCCCCCAGCTGGGCAGCCGCAGAGGCCTGAAGGGGTCTGATTCCTTAATGCCACGCGCCCATCTTCCCCTTGTGCCCAGGCTGACCCATTCCATCTCCCTCAGGCATCCCTTTGCCATTTCTGTCTCCTCTCATGTCTCTTGGTACACACTTTGTGCATGCAGATTGTGCAGAAAATGACTCAATGTTTTTTTCTGATTGTTTCTTCTCCTTGTGTTGGGGAAAGATCTCGTGCTCTGAAAAACTTGCTCATCATTTTCTAATAAAAGCCACTTAGAGGATAAACAATAGCAGAACCCCCTGCACAGGAAAGGGCTGAGGCAAGACTACAGCTCTCGGGGACTTCAAGAGGGTTTTGATGACCATGAACAGAAACCAGGGTTCTGAGAAGATCTGAAAAGTTTCCTCAAGTCCACTGCTAGCTCAAGGAAAGAACAGACGACAAAAATATTTCTTTGCTGAAGTCATACAAAATATATATTTAAAAAAAATTTAAAATTACTTAAAATTTATTCGGAAATTATGTGTCCACCAAGCAAGTGTAAAGACTTGGACTTCATATAATTTACTGCTAAACAAAATCCTGTTTAATTAATAAGTACCATACTCAAAAATGAGTTGAAGAATATTGCTTTTCAAATTATATGCAGTATCACCAAAACATTATTTTTATTTACTTTATCTCAACCACTTTATTAACAACATATATAATGTGCTACTGATATCTTCTGTATTTCTCTTTGTAACAGCACAGATAATAGGTTCTGTTTACTTTTGTAGGTGTAAGTATTTTCAGGACTGCAGAAATCTTTTGGCCAAATGACTTTATACTGCAGTTCCACAGCAGCAGAGAGAATATGTGCTTCTTTTCCAAATAAGTCACATGCAGTAATGGGATCAATTTCGAGGTGAAAAGAACAGCCTATTTTGTTATTTCAAAATCCATGAATAGACACAGCAAGTGAGGATGAACTCAACTAATTTCCGAAAACTGCAGGTCCCCAGCACAGGTTTTTGAGAACATTTGCAAACAGATGCCTCTGGGAATTTTCAAGACTACCTACAGGTCACCTTGTATCCATCGATTCCTTTGGAAGCAGGAACCTGATTGTCAGTGCAATTTTGAAAATCTCATTACACATCTACTGCAGATTTGGAGTCCTAAAATGTTGCTTAGAGTGACAAGAAACAAGCTTCCATTCATTAAGCATAGTTAATACAAATGTAATGCTAATATATATTTTAATAAATGGTGTTATTGATACTTAAGGGGAAAAAGGGGTTACTAACAGCATATTTTCCAAATCTCAATTCAAACGTTATTTGTGCTGTAGTTGTACATTCGGCTTGATACAAATTAAAAAACAGCTTGTCTACTAAAACTGAAGACATAGTGAACTAACTTAAGGTGTCTACAACAGACTTTGAATAAATATAGGTTAAATTTTCTGCTTAAATAAACATATATGGACAGTATGTAGCAAGAAATCTCCACCTGGAGTAAAAGCTATGTGCAGTTGCAATTTTGAATGATTATGCACACCATTAAGAGCAAACGTTTTTAGAAAAACAAGGAAAAGTGTAAATGCAAACCAAGATTAAAAGCAGTTATTCAAATCAAGATTCCATGATTCAGATCTGTAATTTATATCCCTTTGATTTACATGTCAATCTGTTGTGCTTACAGTATTTTCCTCTAATGTAATTAAGCTCTCGAATTGGAGACCATGTAGTTGTACTGAGCTGCAAAGACATCTTTCTAATCTCTCTGATTCCATTTTACTCATTTGTTAAGGGAGAATGAAAACTTTTGTCTTCTATGGGTGAAGGTACCATGCAAATGCAAATGATATTATACAGAATGGTAATTGAAATGGTAAAGGAGCAAAGGGTTTTAATAAAATGACAATTCAAGACACATGTAAGTGTCCCTGTGTGAATGTTGATTGAAATGAGGAAAGTTAAGAGTGAATTTTAAGTGCCCATAGAAAATTGCATTGAATGTTAAGAGTAAATTAAGAAGTGCACAGGCCAAGGGACAGAGCTGTCTCAGAAATGGATAAAGAAAGAACTGAAATATTCCTTTGAGGATTTGGGACAAAGGATCACTCAGCCCTTGATAACAGTGCAAAGCAGGTTGGGGAATAGGCTGTGGGGAACACAGGCATAGTGACACTTCAAAAGACACAGGAACCTGAAAAAGTTGAAAATGCATTTAGTGACAGATTTGGATCTGAAGAGGGAAAAAACCAATATTGAGCACAGCTGGATAGGATCTTTGATGTTGAATTACACAAGGTTTAAGAAGAATTAGGGCCTTTAGAAGATACTGTCATTGGAAATTCTAAAGCGTAACTCCAGGTCAGAGCAAAGGCCAAAGTTTCCTCTCTGCCCCCCAGGCCACAGCTGCCGCTGGCAGGTTGCTGTGGGAGAGGCCTGGCTGAGCCTGGCACACAGCACCATGCAGATGCTCACGGCTTCCAGGAGGCACCCACTCTGAGGGGTCGAAATGGAGGGAACCACAGGGGTGAAGGAACCAGCAATGGCCTCTCAGGTGCACAGAAACCAGCTCTGAGATATTCCTGCTGAGCCTTGCACCCCGGCTGTGTGACAAGTGTGAGGAGACAAGTGTGAGGGTGAGTGCTGAGGGAAAGAGGTGCAGGTGCTGCTAAACAGAGTGATAGGTAAGCTGCTAGCCCTCTGCATAGGCTATGGAAACAATCCTCTCCTGTTTTCTCAGGGGCATGAGAGTTGTGGCAGTGGTCTTTCAAATTTAGCTAAAAATTGCCAAGAGGCAGTACACTGATATGAGGTTAGCAGAAGAAGAAGACCCATGACAAGATGGCTGTGGAAAAGAAGGATGTCACCTGGCCGTTCTCATATTAACAGGGGCATCCACACTAGCAGTGTAAGACTTACCAGTGCATAAAAGGTACTGCTGAAAATGTTAAACATGATTTTTATTTTTTAAGAAAACCTATTTATTTTCAAAATATTCAAGGGAGCATGTAAGTGGGGTGAGAATACACAACGGGGAGAATCTGGGGGAAACTCGCTAATGGACACTCTCTCTCAAAAAAAAAGGCAGAAAATAAATAGCTGCCAGCATTATCTGGCTAATGTGAGACCTGAGGAGGAAAGTAGGAAAATCTCACCTTCTTCTGGGCAAAGTCCTTAGGGTGAGGCTATTTACTGGTGCAGGGTATGGAAAACTTGTTGAAAGTGAGGAGAATGGTCACTGTGAGATGACAGATCTTTGTATTGAGTAGGAATTTAATGCCAAGCAGCCATATATTGCTGCTGGCATCTAAAATCTCCCAGTTTGTTTGCTCCAGAATTTACAGCCCAAAGTGGAACAACAACCAGGAGAAGAGAAGGGACCATCCCTTTAAGTCCTGTCCCTCTGAGTTTCTCTTCAGAGACTGCCTCAGACAGCCAAACCAACAATAATGAAGAGTTTCATGTCGAAGGACATTTTCTCTGATAGCCCAATCAATCATTTCCTCCTCTCCTCCATGCCTTCCCCTCCCTGCCTTTGAATTTGCACAATTGCCACTACTAATGGAGTCTCACTGGTGAAGACAGCAGCTGAGAAAACACCAGTACTAAAGTTTTTACAGTGCCTAGTTTAAAAAAAGACATCTCCTTTAAATTGAAAAACAAATAAATAAATACATATCAGACATTTTAATGGATTCCAACTGAGGAAACGATAGGACATGGAGATATACTCTGCCTAAGATACGGCTGTCTTCTCACTTTTCATCATTTTACTCTCTGCTCAACTGGTTGGCAGTTATGATGTTGACAGTTTAATCCTAATTTCCAAATCAGTGTCGACAACTATTTCTTTCTCTGGAAATGATACAGGAAGACCGTAAACGACACAGAGCATGATGCCAAACAAGCCCTTTCCTTTTGGCACCCAGGAGAAGAAAAAAAAAAAATCAAACAAATGCAGGAAAAGATATCCACAGCCATTTCTTCTTCTTGGAAAGAGCAAACCAAGCACAATGCAAGAAATATTTTTCCAGCAAGCACGGGCAGTTAAGACCATCAGAAGATGTGACCAAATTACATTTGATTCCTTTGCTTAAGTTACAGATACTTGTGCTTCTAAAATTTAAACTGGCGAACTGAAGAAATCCTACTATATCAGTGATTCTGTGCCTTTTCTGAATCAAAAATATCATTGCTACAGGAGACACAAGCGGTACTGACTTTAATCTAGGGAACAACAGATGTCTGGATTAAATGTAGACTCACTTGCTATATGTCCTTTGGGCATGAGGTTTTGGTTGTGTAGAGCTGTACTGTGACCTTGACAAGAGCCCCAGTGTGTGAACAAGGTAGCTCAGTTTATGCTGCTGCTTAAAATGGAGCTTGAGAAATAAAATTTCACCTTGTCACAAGCCAGTTCTTGCAGGCACCACAGTTTGTACCAACCTACCCCAGTGGAATGGATCCCTTTCAGCTTGGTTTTTTTTGCCCTATCTTGCTGACTTATAGAGTAGAAAATGTTCTTAATTCCAGTATCAGTCTTAGGGAGTGTGTTAAAAATAAATGTTTATCAATGAAGGCTTGATTCAAAATGTTTCTGAAAAGAGATGCTCTCCATTATTTACCTAGGAAGCCTTTACCTAGGAGACCTCTGTGAGCAACCTCTTCCCAATTAACCTGTCCTACCCTGTCCTGAAGCTTGGTACTGGGAAGTGCCCAATATCCACAGCTCCCGCTGGAATAGGGCAATCCTGTTGCCTTCAATGTTTAACAAGTCCTCAACATCTCACAGGATGTGGTCTTCAAGCTCCAGTTCACAAGCACATGTGCTTAACTTAAGCATGTGAGTAGTCCTATTAATGCTGAAGTGCTTAAAGTTAACCATGTATGTAATTACTTGCAGGGCTGTTTCCTTAATTAACTACACTCATCCTTTAATCCTCCCTGTCTTTTAACCTCTGCACTGTTACATGCCTCAATTTCTTTAATCAGATAATGAACATTAGGGAAGTTGTTATTTACTGCTTCTGCTTCAGGACTTGAACTAAAAAAAGGTGGACCCTTGGATCCTTTGTAGAGACTCATTACTAAACATGGTAAAAATAAAATACAATGGCATAAAGGAGATGTTTGCAGCTTTTGAAAAACATCTTAATTTTCCTTTTGTTAAGTGGTTTTTTTACACTTCCTGAACTCATGTATTGATTTCTTGACAAGATCTTCCCTAAGTTTAAAAATTGCACATTTTATGTCTGATAAACTTCCAAGTTTAACTGAAGTTCTATTGCATTTTCAAAGCAGCAAATCAAAACTGAAAGGCAGCAATGCAAAGATGACAGAATGGCCACATTAAAACTAAAACTCTTGCCAAAACACACTCCACCAAACCAACAGCAACTCTCCCCAGCAATTAAGTTCTAGAAACACAAAATAGAACAGGAAAGAAACTCAACAAAACGCCTCTGGCAGAAGTAGTTTTGAAGAGAACATTTTCCAATTACTGTTTTTCATTAAAAGTGTCTGCTAGTTGCACTTCGATATGCTGGATGCACTGCCTGCTTTCTGCCAATCTCTTCTTATCAATTTTGAGAATGCCAGGAGGGCAGGAAAGCACATTTGCAGTCTTGAGGTTTCACTGCTTTTCTACTCCCTTGACCTACTTTTTTTTTTTTTTTCCTAATCTTTACATTTTTTCTTAGTTCAGCACATTAGCATTCCTCCAAGTTTTTAATTATTCTCCCCGGTAATTCCCTAGAGCCCACTGCTTGAACTTTCTCTGCTTGTTTTACCTCTAAGTAAAGACCACCTATACTATACTTCACCGGAGTCTAACCCCCTGTAGTTTCCTTTACTTCATCTGTATGCTGCAAGCTGTCCCCCTTGGAGAGCTGCCTTGGAGTTTGGCAACAATGGGAGTCTATCCTTCTCAGATGATTTCCCTGTCAGGTTCACTGCTACTGAAAACAGGACTACTGGCAGCACACATTTTGAATCCAGCCATGAAAATCGCTTCATGGTAATCTTCACCCAACACTGCATTATATGGTACTACATTTGCTACTGGGCTGGGAATTCTTCTCCGTTTGTAAATCTGCTTTTTTGACCATATTATTTTGAACACTTCATTTCATGCCTAGAACTGAAAAGCAAATAAAGTATCACAGCAAAGCATTAGATGCTTACCTAAAAAGGAGAATGCAAGCCTATCCAATTTTCCTACAGTATTGCTCACTTAATACAGCAAATAAGCCTGAGGTCCAATATGATTCCTTCATAATGTACAGTCAACTGTATCACTTTCTTCCTCAAGCCAGTTTGCCACTGAGCCAGATGGACTCTACCCATCTTCTCATTACTATGATCAATCTTCTCTGTGCTGTTCAGAATTTAATTCTATTAAATCACTAGGCTTGCAGTAAATGCATATCATAGACACGCATGCTTGCCACAGCAGATTACTATAACTGCCTTTATTTTTGGAACATGCACTCAAGGCTTGCCCAGGCTAATCCGTACAACAATCCTGCTGCATGGCTGCAGGAAGCTGGGAGCGGCACAACCCTCCCGTGCAGGGATTGCCTGGATCTCACAGACCCCCCTGGTGTGGGATCCGGGACTGCCGATTTTGGACGGGTGCCTGGGAGCACGGACGCTAAGGGCCCGTTTGCACCTTGTACAGCTGCTCAGGGCTGGGCTGGCACCTGGGACAAGTTAACACCTATGGCCCATGGAGGCTTCTATATATCCTGGTGCAGTCCAGTTTTCTCAGTTTTACTGAGAGTTTTTCATTATTTGCCCTAAACAAGTAATAGAACAATAAAGGTCTTGACAAGGGGAGAAACGTTCTAAGTCCTTTAGTAATTTGTAGCTGCCAATGTTTCAACTAGTTCGGGTCACTAGAGGGTGCAGATTAGCCTCTTCAGTCTCGGTCTGGACATTTGTGTTGTGACATGTAGACCCAGCCAGCCTCCTGATTTACTGTATTTACTGTAAGTGCTTCAGAGAAGAGGTGTGAATTACTCATTTTGAGTCTGTTTGCATAATGTCCAGTTTTCCTTTTACAGGCATACACTACCAAGGTGCTATATTATGTAGAGTGAAGCATTTCATGCCTGTTCCTGCCAGATACTTGTCAATATAGGTATTAACCAGAATAGCAACATGAAAATTTAGGTATGGCTTATTTAGCCTTTTGATAGTCTGAAAGCAGCACATTCAAATTACATCAGTTATTAAGAAAAACTAAAAAAAAAAAGAATAGAGCCCGAGGAGATTTTTAGCCTGTAATTGATCTCTTCTCAGGTAAGATATACAGAGGTTTCAATAGATTGGTATTACTTTCTCTGTGAGGCTTGCCAAACAATTGCCCGCATTTTACTGCATCTAATAACAGAGTTTTATAATTTAATGGTCTCTAAACTTCTTAGGATTAAAGAAATGACAAAGAGATAACTGATTACATTTGAATTAAAATGTTAGTGACTTCTACATTTAAGGGCATAAATACCTGTGACCTAAAAGGTATTTTCAAAGCTATATATATACAATAGTTAACGTTTTTTCCATTTTATGAAAAACATGACCGTTATGTCTGTTTCTGTATTTTTTTTTTATATGGCAATAGTTTTAGGTCACATTTTCATCTAGCTATTGTAATGAACAACTTGGATTTACAAATATTCTTGCCAGGGAACTAGTGGTTTGGAAAATAATGAGGATGAGAACACCTTCCTTGTTCTCTGTGCTGGCCAGACTCTTAATGAGAAATAATGGTGATGAGCTATAAAGCAGAATGATCCAGCAATGCTCTCCTGAAAGATAATCATCTAATCATCCCAGAAGCTGCACACACCAGCATCCTGAAACCCTTTGCTGAATAAAAGCATCTGTCCAGAGCTTAATTAACAAAAAGTCATGCATTTAAGACTACTTAAGAAAGTCAAGATCATTCAGTCAAGAGTGTACCTCTGAGTTCACATGGTTGTTAGTGGTTCTATTGAAGATCTAAGCTATTGCAACAAAGAAGCAGAGAGGGTGTTTGTAAACTTTGGCAGAAGGAAGCAGACATGATTTTTGTACATTATATATAGTTGGATTCACTTCCTGGACTACAGGCAGATCAATAAATACTATTTAAATGAAAATACTTGACTGCCCATGGTCATAATTTTGTTATTTTACTTGTTAAAGAGCAATTTCTTTTACGAAATAGTCAGAAATTTTGGTGTGAATTTAATTCTTCACAGCACTTGAATTTACCATGCTTCAGGAGTCAAAATGTCATAAAATGTTGTTAACAACCTGAAAATAATGCCCCATGCAGGTTATCCAGTTTCCAGAAGTACATATAACAGCATAATTGTTGCAGTGCAGTCAGCATCTGGATGCCAGTTTGCCTATTTTTATTTCTATGTCTACCATTGCCACTGTGGGTAACAAGGTCTGTTCCACTTTGGAACTAAGCTAAGAATGCTGAAACAGGTCCAACAACCTGTTGGGAAACTGGGCTGCAGCAAAAGAAAGTCACTGACTCTTAGTCACACTCCATCAGAAACTGAGAGATCTGAGTAGAGAAAGAGGATATAGTAAAGACAGAAGTATGAAAACTAAAATAGTGAAATAGTGTCCTTACTGTGACAGGAAACTGCTAGTGCAAAAGTAGGAGCAGCAGCGTTTTCTACTTATCTGAAAGACACCCGAAAAAATTGATGTCTTTGACATCATGATGTCCTGAATTGTTTTCAGGATCTAAATTAATAGACTACATTAATTACAAAAATTTCACTTGCTATCCAAGTGCATGTTTCAGAAATTCTAGTTTAAAGTTTGATCTTTACCCGGCCTGTTAGATGACCTCAAATAATGTCACCATAAAATATGAGTGCAGCACTGGAGGAAGGACCTTTGAGGAGCGGGTGGCATGAAGGGGAGACTCAGTGTAGACCCAGATCCTTGGCAGGTGGGAGGGGTCCCTGGTCCCAGGCAGGGCTGGCACACGGGTGTGTGCTTGGCAGAACCAGGACCCACATGGGAGCTCAGCCTTTTACCCACTGAGGGCAGTGAAAAGGGGATAAGCTTTGATGAATGAGAGCTTGGCATGACCACACGAGGTGTCCCTGCAAAGGTGACAGTAACAAAAGCTCTGTGAGGTGGCTCTGAATGGAGTCTGATGAATACGAAAGGGCCTTCCAGGTACAGCTAGGGCAAGGGCAGTGCTAAGAAGAGGCTAAATAAATTAACCAGCAAAACGTTATTCATTTTCTCAATTTTCATCTCAAAAAATGAGGCACTCCCCCTACTCTAGAGCGCAGACAAAGTTGTGACTGGTGTCATTTCTCTGCTGAGAGTTGGAAGAATGTAAATCCCACCAACTGCAAAAGAGTGACTGTCCGGCAGGGATGTGCCACAGGAGCTGCAAGAGTAACCTGCAAGTAGCTATATTTTGAGGCCTGAAGCTGTATTTTGTGAGAATGCTGTGCAGAGAAGTTTTCGCTGGAAATGCAGAGCACATTTAAATCCCCCTGTGGGCATCTCATAGTCAATATTTGAAAGTGGAGCACAATATGAGGCTGGACTAAATAAGGCTCTATTTTTCTTCAGCTTGGAATTCTGCACAGAGCAATTGTTCTAGAATTGCTTCTATTCTGAGTCAAACACAGCTTAGGATAGAGGCAGCTTAATCAAATCTTAGTTTGTTCTAGTTCAGTAGTCCATGTCCAGGAAAATAAACCAAACCACAAAAAAAAAAAACAAACCCAAAAAAAACCAAAAAAAAACCCCAAAAAACCCCCCTAACATCACGAACAAAGAGTATCATTAGATTAAAAGATTAAAATCAAAATTCTTAGTCCAAGGTGGGTAGTAAAGATAGAGTCTTCACTCATTAATTAGGGGCATACACTGCACTATAATATTATTTTTTAATCTATTAATATACTATATACTATCTGAAAAGTAAATATGATGCCTTTCTTTCAAAGCTACCTTTATAAGCAAAGACAGGTAATTTCCTTAAGGAAGATTTTTTCAGTATTTTGTCCCTGTTCCTTGCTATGGTTTAGAAGATCACTGCATTTTTCTCTCTTTTTTTAAAAAAAAAAATTTCTTTTCTCTTTCGTTTTATTCTTGTATTGTTCTTGCCCTTTTCTGAACATAAATCTCTAGATCAGTGAAGAGATCCTTGACCCTGCACCCATCATTAGCATTTTGAGACAGATTCAGGTAGTGACCTATGGATTAAAAGCACTATAGCCTGCTACCAGCCTACCAGGACAGTTTGCCCTGGAGTTAAGTGTCATCCAGCAAAGATTTCCTCTACTTTGCAGTCTTCTACATTAAATATTTAAAAAGGAATGAATCCTAAAATAACTAATGCCCATTCATATTGTTATCAGGTATTTGTAGGCTTCTGTTCACTCCAAGTATGAATATAACAAAATCCATTTTTTTTAATCCTTCATGGTTCAATCCCTGATAGCTCATACAACAATGGAAACTCTCTTCCAAGTGGTACACGTCTTTTTAATAATTCAAGATATTAAATAAATAAAATAAAATATATACTTGCTGCCTTAATTCCCTAAACTCCCTCCTCTCCCTCATACACATTTCATGATAAGAGCCATAGGTTAAGAGACACTGATTAGTTTTCACCACAGAAAGGGAAGTTTAAACTTTTCTAACTTTTTCTCTACAAAAGAAGACAACTTCCAGTTGCCATCACTATGTGTGTTACAGTAGTTTAAGTTAGCCATGTTGCATGAATAAAGTGCATGTATTTATACTGTCTGTGCTTCTAAACAATTACAACAAAATTTAAATCCCTTCAAATGGAATGAAGTTCAGCACAGTGTTTTTTGAATTGCAATTATTTCTATTTTTATTTAATAAAGATCTGTATTTCTATAGTTTTATATTCTTTAAATTTTCAGTTTCAATTTTTCAATTTCTATGTGAATTTCAGACCTGGGTGTTGAGCACAGCAAAGTTAGAAATTTGTTACATCCATGATGTTCTGTTATGGTGTCACAAAAGTTTTGTGTTTACGCACAATATACCTACAAAACATAGTTTGAAACAGAAAACTACTTTTTTTTTCTGTTTTAGAGGCAGAAAACTGACCCATGGGCACCAAACCCACACCCTCAAGAGCTGCTTAAGGATCTTCATACCACCGAGCTGATTGCCATGTTGTGTGGCCACTCTAAGCATCTGACCTGACAGAGCTGCTCAGTGCCACGGACAGAGTCTTTAGTGCAGAAACGATCATGAATATGAACATTTCATGCTCTAGGCACTAAGCATGAAAACATCTTGCCATTTCAATTTTTAATATCTATTTTGAATGTTGCTTTTCAATCAGCATATATTTGAATAATCAAACATATTTATTTTTATCAAGAGGGAGTCTGAAATGTGAGAATTCACTGTTCTGTATTTTCCCCCAGGCAATCTGTGGAAAGGCAATAGCTGTATTTTGCAGATAACACATCCATTAGCAGCTCACTCTGCTTCTTCTGACCAGTGGGATTATGTCACACATGGTTTTGATATCAGAATTGAAAGCAGCAGGTATTGCCTTTAATTCATTTTTCACTTGCTATTTCAGATTTGTTAGATTTGGTTAGATAATACATTTTGCAACAACAATTTTGATAATTGAAGACTGGTTATTAAAAAGCCCCCAGACAAACAAACAACAGTGTAGGCAGAAGTCAGACCTGGTGTGAATGGCAGTAGGGGGAAGCTTGCAGAAATTCAGGTGACAAACTTCCTTGCATACAGCCTGAGGGCTGCCAGAGTGCACCCAGTTACAGGGGAAGCATTACTCAACTACTACCCTGTGAAGTGGATCATTTCAGTGGCATAAATGTGTTCAGCTGGTCAAAATTCTAACATGACCTTGTCATCCCATGATATCCCAAGGTTTGAAGTTCTGAGTAAAGAAATGTAAGTCTGCCAATTTCTGTGGCAAACCACCCCTTAGTTAGTGATTGTTTTAGCCTGTTACATAAGAACATGCTAGTTTTTGTCAGCTGGTGTTGAAGATTACAGCTCTTTTGGAGAGATGACAAAATGAAACGCCCACGAAGAGGAGCAACCAGCACTGGCAGAAGCAGAAGCTCATGTCTTTGGGACTGTTGCTGCTTTGGAGACCATAGGTCAGGGAAGAAAGGCCTCCTCATTGCCCTGTCTGTCCCTCCAGACACCGTGAATAACTTCTAGTCTTAAACTGAAGATGCCCTTCTTGATAATGGGTTCACAGCGTCAGGGGTAAGAGTCATAGATGACAGTGAACTGCTGTACTTTTAGCACTGATACCAATTTTTATAGTCCCAAGAGCAATGGAGGAATAAATCTCACTTTTTTGTTGACTAATTTCTGACATGCCATTTTTAGTTTTCAGACTTTGTTCTCCTTGAAGGGTTTTGTCCTGTCCAGTTATTTATATAATGCACACTGTGAGATTCTTAGCTCCTGCTTGAAGACTTAGAGAAAATTTCTGTGTGTGTTTGAGAAACCTTGTACTTCCTGTTCCTGGAGCTACTCAATATCAAAATTAGTGGAAACAAAAAATGAAGAAAAGAAAAGGCCAGGGGAGGGAAAAGAAGGTACGTCAGAAAAGGGACTACGTAGTGAAACAAGGTAATACAGCATTACAGCTGACATCTCTGGTGTGTTCCTTTCAGCAGCATTCAGGATGAACTTCCCAAGGACTACTTAATCTAAGACATGCCGGTAGTCTTTGAAGCAGGGATCAAACCTCTGTGTGCCTTTTGAGCCCCCCACAAGAGCCCGTCACGCGGCAGGAAGGGGAGTTATGGAGCCTCTTGTGTAACTTACACTCTCATATGCATCCTCGCCCTCTCACTCAACAAATTTGCCTTCTGGGCTGCTTTAAAGCCCACACAAAATTCCTTGGTGATGCAAAGATGAAGCCTGCAAAACCTGTGCTCAAGTCTTGCCAGCAGTATGCCCATGTCTCTGTGGATTTGCACCATGCAGCATCATTAGCACTTAGACTGCAAGGTGCTGGGGCTAAAGACTCTGTCAGTGACGAGTTTTGTCAATTGGTGTGTGCAGCTACAGCCTTTGAATGAATCATGATGCAGTATCAGACTGCCATGTGGCTTCACCGGCCTGCTGTGTCAGGCAAAACATTGGATATCACAAAATGAATTAAATGGGGAGTGAAAAAAGGCCTTGGAATATTTAAAGAGAAGACTAGTTTTACTCCTGCTGGAGGAGGAGACCAAAAAAATAAAAGAAAAAAAAAAGAAAAAAAAGGTTGATTGCTCAGGTATGCACATATTACAAAGCTGTCATTTATAGGAATGAGGCAAAAATAAACTCACTTGCTACTACTGACATAGTCTAATAACCTGCATTGCTTGATGTAGAATCTACCCAGAGCTAATGACTTCAGGTCTTGCTGACTGTGTATGGCTCAGTTCCCAGTGTCCTACTGAGCATACGAGGAAAATAGCCAGGTTTTGTACAAACACAAATGTTTGCTTGAGTTGAGCCCAGGACCAATACAGTCAAACCATCATCTTGGGAAAGGAAGTTTTGTTGCCAAGTAAAAATTTAATCTGGAAGCTGAGAGTCAGTAAGAAATAGAGTTGTTTCCTCAGATAGTCCTTCTCTGCTATGAAAATCAAATCCGAGGTAAGAGGAGCAGATTGAAAAAAATTGTGCTATGATGATGTCTAAATACCTCCTAAAAAAAGATTTATGATTTTAGTCTAGTCCTGAAGGGAATTTGCAGAACTGCAGGACCACTGGCACTGATGTGGGGATTGCAGACAGCACAAATTAGGCTCTAAATAATGGATCAAAAAGAGGAGCCTCAAAAGCTACTTTTTATAGCTCTTTGGGGAATAGCACAGACTATTATAAAATACTGCAGGTTGTGAAGCTCCAATAGTATTGTGTAGTTTAAAGGAAAAAAGCCTGAAGGAAGATGGGGAAAGCTCAGTGGCAGCGCGCTGGTGGAGCTCCATCTCGGTGCAGCAGAAGACAGCAGCACGCAGGGCAGGGAGCCTGGGGGCACTGCAGACGGCCCCGCCCCGCCCGGCGCGGTGCTCGGCCCCCTGCCCCTGAACTGCGCGCAGGGCAAGGTAAACTTGCAGTGCCTGGGTGATTCAGCTGCTTCCTGTCAATCCTACACTCCTCAAATAAAGCAAAGGTGTCCATACAGCCTGGTGAAGAAGAGGAGTTGTGGTTGATGATATTCAGGTGTATCCAGCAGGCTGCCAATACCGTGTTTTATCTGAGCATGTTCGTACCAGGAACCATTTCTGCTCCTTGTGTCGAAAGGGGCTGGTGTCACCAGCATAGAGCAGCCTTTGTTAATCCAGATCTTATAAAATGCAAGACAGACCTGTCCTCAATTAAAGCTCTATAGCATGGTTATTTATGGCTCTTCGGGGTTTTTTCCAAGGGATCTTTTGTTGGAAAAAAGGAAGAAAAATACAAAATCAATTATGATCAGACAAAAATGAAATAAGTCGTATATAAAAAGTCATATATAAATGCCAGATAAAATGTAAATTGAAATATAGGAGAGGACAGAAGATTATTTAATCTGAAACTTAAGGAGGCCAGTAGCAGTGAATGCTTAGCTATCTCCCTGCAAACCAAGAGCTTGCTTGCCAGACTTAATCTCTGGTGACCAGCTCTTTGCAGCTACATGCAAGATTCAGTAAGAAAACAGATGGTACACTGGAGCTTTGCTTCATGAAGAATAATAGATGAGTAGATAGAGGCTCTCAATCTCAGAGTGGCACACGGTGATCAGAATCCTAATCACAACCATGCTGTGATAAAAGGCTCCGGATGAAGAATGAATTAAGGTGGTTTGTCTGTTTTATCAATAAAAGTAATAGTGAGATATATTTCTTACAATTCTTTAAGCAGAAGACGACTTACAGGAGTGATACATACTGCTTATAAAGCAGTGTGAAGTGGGATAAATCACCCTGTCCATTTACTGCTTGTGCATTTGTTCCCTCTGTATTATCAGCAAGATCATTCCCTGCCTCCTGTAAAAATGGTAAGAATATATAAAAAATATGCAGACCAAAATTGTCCTTCTGGCATCTCTTGTCCCCTTACTGTGAAGGCTGGCACAGGTTAGAAAACAAATCATGTGCTTTATGTTGCACTGTTTTCTTATTATGATACATTATAGACTAATGCAGGATTCTGTCATGTAGAAGTATTTGAGCAAGATTTCCATATTTGAAAAATAATTTCATGTCAAGAAGGTAATAACAAGTGAAATAACATCAATATAACTTGAATATTAGGACAACCAAAAAGTAATGATATTGCCGCCTAAGGCATTAGAAGGAAATAGCTTAAATTATTCAGCAAGTAAACTGATGTCATGTGGTCAATGCACTGCATGTTCCACATATCCCAATTAGAATGAATGTAATAATAAAGATTGATTATTAAGTAATAAACAGTGGCCAAACAAATTACTGTAAACATAAGTCAAATCTGCTAGGACAGCATATCTCTCCTTCCAGTTTGCAGAACAGCCCTTGACACAAACCAGAACTGAACAAGCAATTTTTCATAAATGTTTTCCGACTTTTGTGTCTTGAAATATAGATCAAGCTGTCTCTGAAGAAGTCAGAGACTGAAAAATTTGTGAACGTTGTTTTCTCAGTGTATTACTGTCCAAGATGCAATAACAATAGAAAAAAAAATTTCTTTGGGCTTACATATATGAGACTGCACCACAGTGGCTGTGCTGGTTGTAATGAAATGTGATAAACTAGGGAGCTCACACATTTTTGTTTGTATTGCAGCACCAAATTCATTTGGTAAAACCAAACTCATTTATGAACTTCTAGGTTTTTTACTGAAAGTAAAGAATGATTTATGCTACAGAGATTTTAATAGTGAATTGAGTCCCCTCAAAAATGTTGATTTAACCAGACAAACTGCAAGGCCTCACAGCTTTCATGCAATGCCATTCCTGCCTTGTCTTTTGGAGGGTATCAGCTGGTACAAAGCTGAGCCACAATACAGTCAGTGGCAGAGAATCTGTCCTACCATCTTCCTTCGAAGTCATTGCAAATAGAACTTTTTCCTCCTCAGTACAAACTCGTCTTCCCCACAGATACAAAACTGAAGCTGAATATTGGATTCCACAGGCTAAAACTGAAAGGATTTATTATCTAAAACAAAACTTTTCATCCCACAGCTTTCAGTCTGTGGGATGGGATTCAATCCAGTTTAATGCAAACACTGACAAAAAACCTATAAACCACCTCTGTAAGCCCCTTCAAGACCTTCATGTTTGCCTTCATCCCTTCTGAATGTGTAATTCCCATTAAACAGGACTTCTGGCATGGTGCTACTGTTGACCTGTCCTCAAATGTTGCTCTTGGATTGATTCATTGGTTCAAGCCTTCAGGATGCATAAAGTTGTAAGTCCATTGTTTTAAAGGGCTTTGTCAGTAAGAAACAGCCAAGGAAAGGAAACGGGAGAATTTCCCCCTGACGGTGGACAGCACTGCTGTGACGAGGCAGGTCCATCTTGCTTGTGTGGATCAAAAGACATTGAAATACAGCTTTTCTGGAAAAAGCGCTTTTTTTCCCCCATTAATATTTGGCATTGGATCACACAAATAATTTATAGTATTCAAGACGTATTACAGAAGTAGCAGTGGAATACATAATTGACTACAGGGTAAAGTTCAAGGCTTAAAGTAGCATAAAAAAATAGATTCCTCACTTTAGGATGCTAAAGGTGAAAAACTGGAGGTCTTTTTTCCAGATTTACGTTACTGAGGATGTTTGTCCACATTGTAAGTTGCTCTTAAGAAACACTGAATGAGATGGGAATTCCTTTGGCCTTTTCAACCAAAGCTTTCCTCTGATGTTACAGTGAACCAGTCCTTTCAGAAGGGAAGGGTAAAGATGGCAAGCTTGAAAGGCACTGCCTGATATTTCTAAATGCACAAACAGCAAACAAATATGAGAGCCCTGCTTGATGTCCTGGATCCTTTACATTTCCTGACCACTTTGCAGGGGACTTAACTGCGATACTGTGCTTCTGAGACACTTGTTCAAACACACCTTGCTCTCACCAAACCTCTCCTGTCTCTTGGCATACTGTGCAGTTGTACCCTCTCTCAGATTTATATGCAATATACTCCTAGATCTTGAGATAAACTAACAGGCATCTGAAAGAGACCCCAAATGAAATATTCATGAACTGTCATAACATTCATTACCATTTTATGATTCTCTTTACTTGGTTGAACAACAACGCTTTCTAGCACCCTATTAAATCAGCTAGCAAACTTTATAAATCACCAGCTAAACTACATGAATCTGTCACTTCTTAATGTACTGTCTGGGCTCCAAAAAGACTTGAGTACATGGCAAAGTCATACTACTTACAGGACTCTCTTTGCTGTCATTTTTCAACATTGATTTTTCTGGGCGAACTCTTACTGTATTAGGAATTCATCATCTTTTTATGATTGAGTTTGAGTTTACAAGGCAGATATGAAAAACAGCTAAAAATCTAACAGATATTTACTTTTGAAATTATGAAAATATATTTAGCTTATTTAGGAAAAAAAACCCCACCAAACAAATTTGTATGAGCTTGACAATTAAAATGAAAACTTTTTGCTGAGTTGCAGTGAAGAGAATGCGGTTGTGCAGATCCAGCTAAAGCTCTGCAAGGCTCCTAATGCTGGACTGAAAGCTAGCTCAGGCTGCTGGAAAATGATGTTAAATCCTAGTGAAGGAAAGTGGAAGTGACTGGAATTGCTGAGGACACAGATGACCTAAAGAAGAATCAGACCTGTCCATTTCCATTAACATTGTCACCTCTCATTTGAGGCCCTTCTGGGCAGAGATCTTCTTGGCTGCCTGTACTGCATTTTTTCCACCTATCTCTACAGGATAACAATAGCTCTCATACCAACTTTTATCAATTACTTGCTGCCCAACATCAACATGGTCCCTTTAACTGTTGTATTTATGGAGTCAACACCACACACCACATCGTCTGCCTGGTTTCTTCCCAGTTATGTTGGGTTTGCTAAGCCAGTTCCTCTCTGTGCTGCTTGCTAAAATCCAGAATCTGTGAGTACTTAGTCATGACAAATTTTAAACAGTTCTCTGATGGCTGAGTTTGGTCACATCAGCCTAGTCAATAATGTAGCTGAGAAAAAACCCAGTAAGCTATTGAATAAAAAACCCCCTGCATCTAAACCAAAATAAAGCTATCAACTATTTCCTGAATTTATTGGCCATAATCACACCTGACACCTGCAATATTTTCAGCAGCATCTGTTCTCTTGGTAGCATTCTACAAGGTCAAAGTTGCAATAAATTTTGTGTTCTGAAACTGAAATTTTCTTTATCTGAACATTTCACCCCTTTTCTACTATGCACTGGGTCTTACTGATTCACATGACTTTTGCCCCTGAAGCTATGTGGAAGCCTAAGCACAATTTGAAGCTAATTCCTTTCCCGTAAAGAGCTGGCAGATAACCTAGATGTTATTTACACACGAGGTTAGCCTTCTGATGCCAGTCACCTATTCCTGTGCTGAAGTTAAGCACTAGGTTAAGTGTTTTGTCAGGTTAGAGGAACAGAGGAGGTTCAGGGCCCCTGACATCAGCAGGAACCACTTACAGACACAAAATAACCTTTGGAATAGGTCAAGAGTATTTGTAATCATTACAAGAATATTTGATATGTCTGTATACGTATCCATTTAAAAATTATGGGAAAGGCAGAAAATTTCAGAGTAGGCTGCAAAATTTTGGTAGACTTATTTGAATATATAGAAGCTTTTAACTGTTAGTGGAGAAATATTGTGGTGACATGAAGTATGATTTTGAATTTCAAGGTCAGAACACAAAGAGCACCACAGAAAAAACTTATTATTTTGGAAATGCTGACATACTAACTTCTTTTGTTTAAAAACTTGAAATTAAATATTTCATTAGCACTTCATTTTTTTTTTTTTTACTTCTTTCTTGCCAGTAACACGTAGGAGATCAGAGATTTGGTTTAGAATCGGTTCTGAACAATCTGCAAGAAACTCCAGACTTAATTTAATAAAAAGCAGCCAAGTCTAGTATGATATTGTAGTTTTGGCTTCATTGAGTGGAATGGCAACACTCTCATTATCTTAAATAGGGGCATATTTTATTTTTGAGATATCCTAGGGTAGCAGTGACCTCTCTGCAGGGTTTGCAGTGGGATACAGTACACTGAAGACATCCAAGTTGCTCTGAAGCAGTAGGCAAAGGCTAGAGATGATACTCCACTCATCTAAAATGGCATTTGGTGTCTGCTTTTTGGGTATCTGAATTGTTTCTATAAAATATGTAACATGGTATCATTAATCCCACCAGACACTGGGTAGCTGTGTAGGATGAACTGGGTAGGATGAACATTTTCTACTAAATTGGAAGAGAAGGAGCTATGAAATCCATGTTTTGCTTCTGATAGACATATCTTGACAGAGCCATTGTGAACATTGTGAATGGACCTTACCCAGATACCTAATAAGATAATTTCATGCCTGCAAACTAATGAAAATAAACAGAGTACCTTGCTTGGGTAAAAGCACAGGGGGAAAAGCGCATGAAACCCACAGGATTGCATACCATGTCCGAAGTAACTATGTTCCTTAATCATGCAAAGCTCTGTTGGGGGAAATTTGTCTGTCTGCTTAACCCTTAGCAGAAAAGAAGTGCTTTTCCCATCTGAATTTAGTTACCTAACTTTACCAAGAAATCTAGTTTCCCCTGAGACCCTTTTCCTGTCAGTGGAGGCCAAATGCTCTGAATTCCCTTCTGTAAGAGCCTCAGTCAGGCTTTACTCAATTGCTCTCTGGAAAGCTTATGGTTAGGGATGAGATCTCAAGGTCAGATAATCTAATATCATTCTTGAGGATCAAGCAACAAAAACTTCAAGGTTTTTTTTGACTACAAAGTCTGCTTTGGTTCCCTAGATGCTTTATTACCCACTGCACCTTTCATCTCCTATGAGAAAAGCTATTTCATAGAAGTGAACATTTTTTCACATGAGATCACGGAGACGGCCTTGCATCAGACTTCTACAGGAGTGGAACAAAACATAACGGTTTAGACTCTGCTTTCAGTTATATCAGCTGGGATTTTGAGTCACCAGTGGATATGATGAAATTACAAAACATATGTATTATGATAATTGGCCTTAATTACAGTGCTCAGAGATAATCAGATGAAGAATTACTTGAAATATAGTAGTATAATCAATAGACAATGAGTAGAAAACAATTAGATAACCTTTTGGAAGAAGCTTGCTTTAAAAAAACCCAAACCAACCAAACAAAAATGAGTCTCCC
>VZRQ01001795.1:855276-884262 GCA_013397975.1 Machaerirhynchus nigripectus
AAAAAAAAAAAAGAAAGAAGGGTGTCTGCTAAACCTGAAAGGGTGTATTAGTCCTGGTATATGAACAGTCAGTATCCCATGATTACAGGTGTAACTTAAAAGCAAAAAACCAGCAGAAGATACTTGGAAAATAAGATGGGAAAAGAAGCATTAGGGAAACAATGGAGAAACATGAAGCAACTCCTGTGTGGCAGACCTAACTCAGCACCAGTAAGGTGCCCTTTCTAGAGCACGTGCTCCACCTCCATCCCATGGTCAGTCTGATATGAACAGGCAGTGGACCTGTGTGTATCATACAGAGAGCTTCATTATCTACACCCATGGGAAGCATCTAAAGATGGATAGGACAAGAAGGGTAGTGGCATCCACAGAAACAGCAACCACAGTAAAAGGAAAAAAGAAAGCACCAACATATCCCCATCCATAAATTCCAGCTGTACAAGGGAGCTTTCAGTAATGTCAGGCGTACTCTTAAAGTTTACACAAATCACGCTTCTCAAAATGAAAAGAAAGAAAGTACTGTCATGGATTCCCAAATGCACTGTGGGCTGATCACATTAAATAGAAGAACACTATGATTAATGACACAGAAGAAATGGATAATTTGTGGGAAATTTTTCAGAAATATAAGGTTTGCCAGAGAAAAGTGCCAATCATACCATCTCAACTAGTCACAAGTGGCATTAGCCACAGTGAGAATGGGTATCTTTTGGTTGAGGAAATTGTGAGCATATGACCACTGACTGAATTGAAAGAACTGAGTTGAAAGAATTTATGTTAAAATGGAAGCATGCAAACCAAGTTTCCACAGAAGCACCATGTGTTGCAGCAAGCAGGAACTGCAACAGGCACAGCAAAAGCCCCAACTCAGCTGACAGCTACAGTAGGAGGGAGGATGGTTAGGGAGATAGGTAGGCTGCAAGAGACCATGGAAGAAGAAACATCCATAATACTACAAATGAAGACAAGTCTAAATCTTGTATTCAGATTGGATGCAGATCTAGAGAAAATGGGGCTACAGGAGCTGATGCAGTCAAGAATCAGCAGTCATAATTGACATACTCCGTTCACATATGAAGGCAAAAAATGAAAAACACAAGCATCCCCCAAAATATCCCAGAAGACAAATGTCCACGCAAAGAAGAGTTTGCACATGCAAACTCATCATGTTATTGGCTGTGGTTGAATGAACTCACTCTCAATGCCTTTCACATTTGCAAGATCTGAAGAAGGGAAGTTAGGCAGCAAGTGCTGGCAGTCCCTGCTGCCTGTACACTCGGCATGTGGGCAGGGAGAATATCCTTTGATGATCTGAGTACTGGTAAAGATATCTGGAAGTTTGTCCACCCTGTAGCTTTTTTTTTCTTTAAAGGTTTATTTTGGTAGTCTTGCTCCTCTAGAGTGTATTCAATGGCCACATCTATGTGAAGCAGTTGCTTGCTGTTGGCGTGCCACTGACACACTATATATCCTTGCAAAACCTGGCAAAAAAAAGATGCAGAGAGAGGAGTCCAAAGCTTTTGCTTGGCTGGAGAGCACAGAGCAAAGGTACTACATGATTTGAAAATACAGTGTCTGCATAGCCCTCATTGTCTCACGTGGGTGCAACTTCAGTAGCAGAAATTCATCACTTGAGAGGGATGTAAGAATGCTAATTTTGTATTTAAAGAATAGGCACAGAAACTTAGATATCTGAGAGAGAAAGGCACCTTCTGGAGCAGCCAGTCCTGGCACTCTGCAGGCACTCTGTGCCAGTGAAATACACCTCCTGGGACTGGATCTTACTTCACCATGCAGTGGGTTTAAAGAATGTGGGCCCAGTTCTGTCCTGGCTGGGTGTGAGCACCATGCACCGAGACCAAGGCCATTACATACATCTTGCAGAGCCAGAGTTGGTCTGTTTGTATGTGATTTGAGAGCCCTTGCAAAAAACACTAACAGCATGCGAGAGCTCTCAGTTATCCTCTGAAGACTAGGCTGTCTGCCAAGAGAAGAGCACATTAGGCAGACACATCAATAACTTCCATCATCTATCCACCAAAGAAAGAGATTCCATTTACCTTAAAATGCATCACATGTGGATTTTACCATGCTGAAAAGGGCAACGCTTGTACTATTCTGAACTATCATACTATAACAGGATTGGTTCCCCTTAGTGCTGCTCAGATGCAGCTGCTGCCTCAAGGAATTTATATTAATTCAGTGAATCCTGTCCCTTCCTCGACAGGAGTGGGCTATTTTGCCATAAATTGGCTAAACTCCATGGCTATAACTGATGAAATGAGGTGTGCCCATACATAATGTTTAACCATAAAATTTAACTAAAGAAATAAAATTTGAACACTGGCCAATAAAGTGGATGGAGAAGTGGCAGAGACAGTCTCAGTGGCAAACCTGAGTGCAGGACAAGCGTTTCAGAATGTAAAATTAGGTGAGCCAGATTCCAAGGTGGTGATCTCAATACTTTTTTTAGAAGGTTAAACTGAATGCTGTTGAACATGTTATTTCAATGTCATTTGCTCTTTTCCTGTAAGTATTTCAAAGGTCTTGCCCAGCTATGTCCTGTGCTGCCTTTTACTGGGCCATTTTGGCTAGCACTGTGTTTTCAGCTGACTGTGCTGCACTCTCTGAAGAAAGGCAAACAATTCTTGGCTACATCTGAAAAACATTTTGATTGATACAGAAAAAGAAGCATTTTAATTTGGTGTGCTGTTGTTTGCCTAGGATTGGAGTTAAAAAATTGAAAGACAAAAAAACCAAATCCCCCCTCCAACTCTCCCTATAACATTTCTAAGCATTTCATGTCTAAATACTAACTTAGATCATCTGGTAATTGGGTTTGCATTCCCCAGCCTGATCCTGCCTTGTGAAAGCTGGAGTCTGGAAGGATCACACCTCTGTGAATGGGGAGCAGAGAGCTGATGTTCCTACCCCAAGCAGCTATTCCTGCTTCTTCAGCCACCACCCACTTTTCCAGATTACATTCTGTATCGTATCTCCCTTACCTGTCTTTAAAGAACACACAGCCTTGACAGGTAAGTCACCCATGTGGCAGGAGAGTACAAAGGCACTGTAATTCTGTCTACAGCTCCTCTTCCTACCACTGGCTTTCTCCTTCCCTGGTTTTGAGGGCTTTCCTTAAATACTCCACTGACAGGCCACTGGCTTTACCTCCCTAAGTCTGGGATTCCCAGTGAGGCTGGGCAATTAGCGTTTGTCCCTCAGGCTGTCTACTCAGACCTCCTGGCCAGATCTCAAAATAATCCCAAGTCCCTGCACAGTACCTGGGTAACAAAGGCTGCAGCCACTCGAAGAGCAAAAACAAAAGGGAAGAGACAAAGCAAGTCACAAAGTCACAACTCTAGGAAGGGGAATTGATGAAAGCTTGTCCCCTTCTCACCCACTGTAAATTGCTGGGGTTTAGTGTCCTGTGGGAAGCAGTGCAGTTACTAGAGCCAGCAGCACAGTGAGTGTTTTCTCTCTGGGATATTTTGGGTCATTAAATGTTGCTAAAGACATATTTGTCCTTGGAAGGCTTAAAAGCAAACCTTTTAAAAACCTGGCATGTGGGACTCAGTGAGGTAATGAATGATGTGAAAGAGCCAAATATTAGGTTCCGAGCACTGTAGTATGACTGAAATTTCACATCACCTAGAGGATAAAGTAAAATTCAGTAACTTGGTTTGAAACAGCAAAAGAGATTTCCTGATTTTATCAGTGCTGTTTGAGATCTATTTGAAGCTGGCATGCAGCAGAGGATAATTTCCTAATATCACATTCTCTCTGAATGGCTCATTTGTTTACCATAAGCAAAATGAAATAGGATTTCAAAATAAGCTGCTTCTCCATTGGCTGTGCCCTGCCAAGGGCTAACACACAGACACAGGTGGGTGATTTTTTATCCAACCAATAGCCAAAACTTCAGCTGCTGGCTTCCCCAGGAGGCTGGGCTGTCCTCTACAGCTTGTGAGACTGAGTGGTACTAGAGCAGGTAACAGTTGTCTGGCAAGTTGACAAAGGCTTGAGTGATCAAGATGAGAGAAAGGCTAAGGAGGCAGAGAAGTATTTTCTCCTTTCTTGCTCTTGGCAAAGGATGAAACAAGACCTTGTTCTTGTGGGCTAAATGAAATGTAGAGGTAACAGAAAATGTTTGCTCCAAAAATCACCAAACAAGACATAATATTTCTCTTAGTTTCAGAGGAAATAAGACAAGTAAAAACATCTGCTATCACCTAGAAACGTCTTTCTGTGGAAAAGACGTAACTGGGACCAGGCTTATGGCATTTTCCTGTACTGCCCTATGGGAAACCCTGCTTGGATACACTGGAGCTTTTTACAGCATCCACAATGCAGTGCAGCTCTCTGGGTGAAGGACAATGATTCCTTCTGGAGAAGGACGCATCATGTTCTTGCATTAGACTAAACATTCCATTTATTGCGGGTGGGTTGTAACAGAGTCCCGATGCCATCTCTAGCCTGGGCACACTGCCATGCTGCAAGTTCATTCCAGCGATGTACTGAGATGGCTTTGCTTCTCTTAGTCTCAAATCTCTTTGGAGACAGTCCAGGCAGGCTTTCCCTACTTTTTGACAGCTCTTGGCTTGCTTCTTCCAAGCTCAGCAGTTCATTTCCAAATTTCCTACACTCTTGACATTGCTCCTCTTTGATTCAGCCATGCCCAAACCATGCAAAAAAAAAAGCCAAGGAAGGAATCCAGGCCCTCTGCAAGCCTGGAGTCTGATCTCCAGATGGTGAACATGCACACCTTGCTTCATTTTTTCCCCAGCCCCTCAGACACCCCCTCAAGAGGAAGACTGAGGTGTTATTACATTCCCTCCTTTGGCTCCTGCTGGCAGTGGTGCAGGAAGGGCCTTTGCTGAGCATCACATGCAGCTCCTCAAAAGCAGATTTAGAGCAGAATTCCATCCCACAACAGAAGCAATCAGAGGAAAGCCCAGAGAGCATCCCCTAAACACGTAACACTCCCTCCTAAGGAGCAGGCCTTCGTGCCCTTCCTGACTGAAGTCAGAGACGTTTACTGTGTTACACAGATGGAGCAGAAGTTATGTAAATCCAGACAATTATTTCTGATGTTTTTAGATGCTAGTTAACAGTTCTAAATATTTTCCTGCTGTTGGTAATCATCCAGGTTTTTGAATTACTCAGAAAACATTCAATTAGCAAGAAATTAATTGTGTTTTTAATGACCCATTCTTCTGTGATGATATATAGTATAAGCATAGATCGAATGAACCAAAACACAGATGATGCATGCAGAGTTGGAAGGAAGCCTTTCCTGAAAAGTCCTTTTGCAAATCCTGACTGAAGCTAGATGGAAGCTAATAGGAACTGGGGAGAAAATGTCACTTTTAAAGTCACATACAGGTCTGGATTCAAACTCAGGTCTGACACAGGATGTGCACCAGCTATAACTGTTCAACCATACAGCACCAGGTATAGCGTGTTTGACCCAAACCATCCCTTTGTCCAGCATTTCCTGTGAGCATTTCTGAAGCCTTGAACCAGCTGACAGAAAATGCTTGACGTAAGGATGAAGGATGGATGCAGGCCATTTGAACACAACACTTGGTATCTTCAGAACGCTCTGGCATTGGGCTTAGATTACCTTGCAGAGGTTCAGGACAAGGGAATGAAGAGATGCTGGACAGGAGCTAAAGCACTTGCCTGAGAGAGTCCAGCTGAGGTGCCAGTCCTACCATAGGCCCTTCCTACCACAGATGTGCCAGCTTGACAGCGTGCGCCCTTTTGCTGATGCACTCTTGGCTAGGTGTTTCCAGCAGCTTTGGGACTATCTCACCTCCTTTGTGAGCCAGGAACTCCATCTCTTGGCCCTTGAGGAACAGGATACCTCCCAGGTTGTTTTATGGACATTTGAAGTGGAGCTGGTTGACAATATAGATATATTTTCCTGGATAGTGTTCAGTGACGGAGCAGTGTAAAATACATGCCTACCATGGGAAGCACCAGATGGGGTTTGAACCAGCACTAGATTTGCCACTGAGCACAGCTATGAAGTTGCCAGACTGGTAATGAAGTTAGCTGCCTGCTCCATTTCAGAAATCAATGACACATTGTCATCCACTGCAGGATAAACTGAGAACTCTGAACTAAGGTCTTGACAGGTAAAGTGCCTTTGATTCTGCCTTTAATTCAGCAAGCACACAACATTACTGGATTCTCTGTGTTAATAATAAATATATACTGAAGCTCATGTCAGTGGCAGAGTTTCAGTTCTAATGTGAGAACGGCATAGCTCTGCTAACAGCATGTCTGCAAAAAGCAAGAGACTGTTCAGTGTAGCCAAACACAGGAAACGCGACAGCTGTTTAATAACAGAGGGAAATAAAATGATAGTAATAATATTCATAATTAGATTTATAAACTCCTTTCTTATTTTCAGCATTATTTTTTCAGTCAAAGAAACCCAGTTCATTTATTTCCTTCAGTTTTCTTCCCAATAAAAGATCTGAAATATAGCCAGTCCTGAAAAACTGGTTTGGACCTCAGAGCTCTCTAGAGTAGGAACTTTTCCATATATTTAAGTGCAATATATATCTTGTGATCGCTCCAAATGACCAGCAGACCATGTTCTGCTTGCCCACACTGCCTCCTGCAGAGGCCAAGTACACGCCCTTCCCTCCAGCCCAGGCTCAGGACTGTGACCCTGGGCTCAGGGTTTGGGATGTGCGGAGGGAACAGGCCCTGGCAGACAGCACTGGTGTGTGGGTTTGCACAGTGGTGAGCACAGTACAGCCCAAGACTCAGCTGCAAGCGGGAGGAATTACCATGAGAAAACAGAACAATGAGCAAAATGTGACGCAGAAATCATCTCACATCTTAAATGCTGGTCTGAGGGTTAACGGTGCCATCCTCCAAGATGTGGGAAGAAGCTGGTCTTTCCCTTTGTTTGATCAAAGGCAGTTCAATTTCTGTATTTTAAAAAGAAACAAAGTAGTCTTTCATTAGCAGCCTAAGTTGAAGATTGGTAATGTGGTGTTTTTCAGGCTAGATCCATTTATTTAAATAGTTCTTTAGAAAGTGAAAAATTTACATAAAGGTCTTAACTGGTATACATGGGCATACAGCACCAGCTGCAGCCATGAAATAAATAAGCCATAGCCATGATTAAGATGTTTTACATCATGTAATTACTGTGACTTGGTTTGCTCTTTTTATCCACTCAGAGGAAACTGAATCGGATCAAATAGATTTGAACCTATATGCGACAGCCCAAGTTGATCCTTTTATTTTCAATGTGAGTTTGAACTGCAAGACCTCTGAATTGGTGTTCTCAGTGGAAATCCTAAGAACTGTATTTGAATGCTGTTAAAAACATACACTGAACTTTTACATAAAAAGAACTCATTTGAATCTGTATTTAACAAAACACTAGGTAATAGTTACACTGAATTCAGTCTTTCTGCCAAAGTAACATTAATTTAAGCTCCATCTCTTATCTCAGTTGCAGAGAAATTCTTTATTTACTGTACTGTATTTAGACTGAGGGATCATCAACTCCATTGATAGCAAGAACCTGTAGATTTGTTCTAATTTACAGTTTCTCCATTGAACAATATTTTCTCAGTGCCAGGAATGATTATGAAACTGAGTGGTGCCAAACCACCACAGCCTTCATTGGCTTCAGCAAGAGTTGCAGCTGGTCTGCAAACTATGGCCTTTAAGTGTATCTTTGTGGCAGGGCAGCATAAGGTGTGAGGTGAGGGCTGGTCATGTGGTCTTATGCTGAATTTGAGTTCATGAAACTATTTAACTGGAAATCTCAGGAAAGAGTTCCATCTCTCTTCTACGTATTTGAACCCACCTGTCTTCTGAATAAGGACTGCGAATTACTCTAGTAATAGGCAAAAGTACAAGTATGTTGCATGTTGCCACAGAGCATTCTCTAAATATTTTAATACTAAATAGATCAATAAAGCCAGTGTGAACAGACTAAATTGTGATAGTCAGACATGGTATAAAGATTCCTGAGATTAGCTGGTTTATGTCTTGATTTTGTTTTAGTATTTTTATTGTTATTCAGTTGTGCAAGTTTTCAGTGGCACCTCACCTTTTTCTCAACACTTTCAGTCATACAAATTGAGGTATTGATTTCTTCAAATAACCCCATGGTCTTGGTGAATTACTGACAGACTATGCTGCACTTGTCTTGTTCTGGTTATCAGCACCCATCTAATCAAACATTTAAAATACTTAAAGAACATAAGGATGGTTACAATCTTCTTTGAAAGACCTAAAAGTCAGCACCATCACCAGCACCAACACATAGGTGTTTCATATTAAAAACAGACTGGATGATGGAGGCTTGGTAAAGACAGCTCAATATGAATCTATTTTTAAAAAGATTATTTAAAATCCAATATATACCAATAGCCTAACAGAAAAGTGCCATAAGAGTCAGAAACTGCTAGAGTTTAAATTACAATTGGAGGTGATACAAGTCTAACCTAGATCAAGTCAATAATACCTTGTGAAGAGTGAACATCTGTGGCAGTGACACAACTATCAAGGGTGCAATCTCTCTTTCCATTAGGACATGAAGAACACCACTAAGAACTCAGCAAGAAATTTTGGATTGCTCTCACACGCTACAGCTAGACCTATGGAATGGAACCTCATTGATGTTCTCATTTATACCCCAAAGATAACAACACAAGCAGTTCAATTACCCCCACTAAATGCTAAGCCAATAATCACTACAGAATTATGTCCTCCTCCCAACATGAACGGGAAAGATTTGTTACAAGTAACCTGACCCCAGGAGCCTCTGAGTACCTCTCCTTCACAATTAGCTCGGGAGCAGCCCTAGGAGCACACAGGCACTCGTGAGTCCTAGCACTAAATCCAGGGAGCACTGATATAGTTACAGTTATTTGACTGTCACTGGTACAGATCTACAGCATCAGTGCTTGTATTCAAGTGAAAACTCTTCCTGTAGATATGTACTCAGGCACTCAAGAATGAGGACAAAGATCTCTAAATGGATCTCTAAAACAAATAAAGGATTATATTTATTTGTCTTATTTTTTCCAAACCAGTTCAGCTATTTGTTTTGGTGTCTTAAATTCACTGCACTTAAAAAGACGGTAACTTCACAACAAGCCCATATTTTTTTCCCCAAAATTCAGCTATCTTATTTTTGATAGCTACCATAAAGGTTTTCCATTAGTAGATTGTGAAGTACTTTAGTATTTACACTAAATTACACCAAGTGCATAAAAAATACTTGTCATGTTTACCCCCAGCCAGCAACTCAGTACCAGGCAGACACTCCCTCCCTGCCTCCCTTCTTCCCTCCCTGCCTCCCTCCTTCCCTCCCGGGATGGGGAGGAGAAACACGAAAAGGTACTATTTAGCAACAACCAAAACATCACGTGTTGTCAACATTAGTTTCATACTAAATCCAAAACACAGCACTGTACCAGCTACTAGGAAGGAAATTAACTCCATCCTAGCTGGAAACAGGACAACATCAAACACTTTACAGTATTTCTGTCAGCTCATTAACTGGTATTTATTCATGATAATGGTTTTGCTAACTGCACCAGTCAAATGATGATTAAGATTATTATTGTCTCTAAATACAACTTCCAAAAAATACCTGAATACCTTTCCAAAGGTGCAGAGTACTTGAAAACTTATAGAAGGAGTGGCTTTAAATTGTGGTGGGAAATCTGATGGAGTTTCAAGATTAAAAGTTACATGAAAATAACAACTGCAAGAATACAAGTTGCCGGTTCCTGCATCCAGAAGTGAACAGCAACAGAATTTACTTAAAAGATACGTTCAAGATGAGTATGTGCAAAATACAGAGGGTGTCCTATTTGATGGAACAAATAGCTAATATTTTTTTTCACTTTTCACTAACAGAGAAGACAGATGACATTTTAATGGGGTAATCGAGACCCTGATTGCCACTGGTGACAGAATATGCCATGAGATCCTAATGGGTATGATGGATAGGAGCACTTGCATTGCATTGTGTGTTTCTGCTTGAAGTATCTTATTGGGTTTTTTTCATTCTTTTTCCTCTGCTGGCAACAGTCCTTTCAATTCTTCAACTTTTTAATAAAGCAGCAAAGGCTGTGATGGAAGTCTGTGAAGACAGGAAAACTGTGCTCAAATGTCAGTGCAATTACCATTTTCATGTTGGTTTTAAAAGTTAGTTTTACCAGCAGAGAATATGCAAGAGTTTAACTGTTTACATGAAGAATTTAGAGCTAATTTCTTTGTGCTAAGAATCACAACTAAACACTGAATCACTTTGACATATTTCTTACAGCACTAATGTTTTCTCTCTTTTACTGTCAGCAGAGATGTTTCCAGGATTGTGTTCTCGGATTTGTAATTTCAGAGGTCCTTGTGCAGCAATGTCTGCATTGGCATATGCTTGTATTTCTTCTTACACATTTACCCTGTGTTTTGGGGGGTTGTTTTTGGTAAAGCATAATTAAAGCACCCTGGACCATTTCATCTCCTTATTGGAACATTTACCCTTGGCATATTTGGAAGGAGGGTATTCTATATATACAGGCTTGTCCTGTATTCTTGATGTGCTCATGTGTCAAAATTAGGAGAAGGAAAAACTTGGATGCGTAATGAATATGTGGTGGGGCTCTCAGACCTAACTATTTAGCCAAGCAATTATAGAATTACAAAAGTTCAAAAGGCACACAAGGAAGTGTCATAATCAGAAATGTAAATGAATTGCAATACTTGTAAGAAGCTAATTAAAAGCCTAATAAATCCCTGCAGCAATGGATTAATTCCATTAGAACTCTGGAAAAGGAGAACCAGTTTTTTCATTTACATAGAAAAAGTGCTTTCAAGGATACCTTGTGGGTCAGACCAGTGTTCAAGTTTAGAACATTATCTGACATCCTCCACCAGAGGTACAAATTGCAACCTAAAAATAATTTTGAATGTTACTGAAGGATAAGCTGGTGGAAGAAGGCTCCTTCAAGCAAAAAGAATAAATGTTACCTCTCATTTTCAGAAGTCTACATCTTTTCCATATATGTGTAGTCAGCCCTAACTTTATGCTTTTCAGCAAGCTGCACAAGGATGTCCTACTGACTCAGGGCCATCTTTTCAAACCTAATTTTATAAGGAGGTCTGCTTGGTATCAAGTCAAACACTGCAAAGAGCTGCTTGAAGAGCCAAGTGAGGTTTCCCTGTGGGTGGCAGCAGTACCTGCTGGCCGTGCTGGCACTGGGGATAAGTCTGGCCTCTGTCAACTCAACTAGAATACAATATGCAATTTTATCATAGCCCAGCTGCCAATATCCTGTTATGCAAAAGTACTGCAATTTGAAAGTAATCAATACCTTCAATTCCATTATTTATAGAAATTACTTTAACTACAATGTGCTCAAGGGAAGAGTGACAGGCTAGTAAATGCCTCTTAAAAGAGACAAATTGTTCTATATTAGAAAAGTTAAGGATGGGACCATCCAATGTCCCTCTTTTTTAGTTTTAGATGCTGTAAATGTGGTAAAAGGTGTTGTAAAAAATTTTTTTTGGTCTGCTTTCCTCCAGATTCACTCATCATCCTGAACACCCTACAGAGTCTTCGAGAGATGGTAGAAGTTTTTGGATGAGCAATCCCTCCCCTTAGCTGTATTTGCTCACAAGTGGCTGTCAATGGTGCTTCACCACCTCAACAACTTATTCCAGTGCAGCTTATTGGTGATATTGGCTGTTTCCTCTGCTGGTTGCTTTCACAACAACCATTTTGTAATCATATAAAATCCCTCTTCTGTGAGTCAAATTTATACGACATAATTCTTTCTTTGACTTCAAAATAAACCTTTTAAGTTCAGTTATCCATTTTTACTTACCATCTTCACTGAACAGTAATTATGAGTTTGAGTCTTTTTTGTAAATTATTTTATATTAATAGTTTGCATATAAAAACATTGCTGCAGTTAAATACCACAAAAAGTCTAAATTATTTTCTTGTTTCATAATTTAAGAGGGGAAAACCCTTAAAAATGTAAACAGAGCTTTATCCAAACATAACAGTCTTTGTAATGGAACTTATGTCACTGGGGCAGGGAAGAGGGAATGATTTTCACACTTACATGTAACTGCTTTTGAAACTGAAGGTGTCAGCTGGTATTTCTATAAAACTAAATACAATTCCTCAGTTGGGAAACAGATTAGACAAAGATTTATGGTACTCTGTTATTTGCACTGGAGTAAATCTGAAGCTTTCCATAAGCAGCCAAGGTTCAGAGACAAATGGGTGGAAGTGGAGGACAAACACATCAGCATAACAACATTAATTAGGGCTTCAATCCTTCATTAGCAATGTACGTATTTTAAGCTCTTCTCTTGAAGTGCCCTAAAATTAGAAGGTACAGTGGGCATCTTACCAAGAACTACCTGGTCACGAGCTACGATGTCAGTGATGGGCTGACTTGCAGGTCATAGTTTTAAACGTTGCCAAGATTATCACTTATCAACAGATGAAAGCTTTGTTCCTGGGGTTAAGTGATGAAGAACAGCCCCAGCACAGGGCTTGGGCAGAGCCACCAGAGCTGGTGGGAAGCAGAGGGGCCTGGGAACAGGGACACCCTTCACAGGCAGCATTCTTGGAACCAGCAGGTACCTGGCCTGCTGCGACTTGCACCGTCCACGTTCTGGAGCGGGTGCAGAGCTGCAGTTACCAGTACAATGCCCAGGCCTCTTCTCCACAGCTGACCTTGCCCCACTGCGTCTGGTTGGTTGGGTTCTAATTAATGCAGTCCTTAAGGGTTCGGCAGGTGCTTCAGCTTATTTAGATCTCAAGATGTGCTGCCATCCTTTCCAAGGCACTTCCTCTGTCAAAGACCTTTGTTCCCTACTATGGCAGATTTTAAAGCAGGATTTCAACTCAGCAGGTGCAGAGAGCACCATACAGTTGCAATGAGAAAACAAGGAGTTGGAAAGCTTTTGTTAGCCTAAAATACTGCCTGGTTTGGTAAAATAATTATTATGATAATAGCAATAGCTGTAGCAACAGCTGAGGTTTGCCATCGAAAACCTGCAATTTTAAACAACTGTGACTCCTAAATTATGACAGCTACCAGCCTGTGTACCTCTACATTTACCCTCTTGAGTTTGTGTCTTTTTGTCTGTAAAAATAGTGGGTCATATTTGCTCTTTGGGTAATTCCCCTGATTCCCCAGCATCCTTGTGTCCTCTGACCACAGCTCACAGAATCAGGGCTGAATACTTAGCCTGTGACATGGTCTCGGTGTGCTCAGTTCTGATTAAAATTAGTAGTTCCATAGCCATCAAGGTATCTGAATCTGACCAGTTATAATTAGAACAAAACTGTCACAGTAAGAAAGCAACATGAAAATGTACTGTTCCCTTAGAGGAAGCAACTGCAGAAGAGCTACCTAGAAGATGCAGCATTTTACATAGCTAATAAATCTGATTATGGGTCATTTGTGTATGCAGGATCGCTCGAGTTTAGAGATAAACAAGGTCTGGAATTTCCTTTTTGTGAAAAGTCCCACTTTCAGAAAATATTTCCAAGCAGAACTGCAAGAAGAATGGTTCATTTTGAGCTCCTCAAAACACTGTAACATTATTTCAATTTTTTTTTAATAATACATTTCAGCACTCCTGAAACTTTGATGATATACTGTCGTGACCTGAAACAGGCTACTCCAAGTCAGCTTCAAATTTAAGGTGTGGTTTTTTATAGTAAAGTACTACTTTCAGGGAATTGTAATTTGTTGGAATGTCTTTCCCTGAGTCTGTTCTCTTTGACGAGCTAAAGACTCATGTCCAAATACACATCCCACTGGAAGTACTGTTAATAATTGATTACAGCTCACTGGCCAAACAAAATCAGTCAGAAATACTGTTTTGAAAAAAGCTTTGAAAGCCCTGTTATTCTAAAATATCTTTTTAAGAAAAAAAAAAGGGTGCAATTTTTAAAAATATCTGGACTGATAACAATAGAGCTCATATATTTACTAGGAGTACCCACCACTCTCAAACTACATGTTTTTAAAAAGTGTTTGTGCATTTAAATACAATGAAACACCTTTTTATCCCATGATAAACTTGATTACGTATGGATGAGCAAGGGCACAGAACATTTTCAGAAGGAAACCTGAGTCTGTGATGGGCAGAGAGGTAGCTCTCCGTGGCCTTAACTGGGATGAGTAGGAGTACTGGTTACAGAGATATAAAAATCGAGCTTAATATTTCAAGTTCATTTTAACATAGAGTCTATTTTATTGGGTTTTTCTTCATAATGACATTTTTGGCATCTTTGCATTGTTGCATACTTGATATTTTCAGAGATTTGAAAAATGGAAAACCAAGTGTATCAGCATTATCCCACAAGGAACAATCCCATTCCACTCTTACCTATTCTCTCCTGTTTGCTCTCTACAGCAACAGATTGATTGTTTGACCAAGGGAAAAATAAATAAAGGACACATGAAAATTACAACTTCATTTTCAACAGTGCAACATCAAGACCTTTCCCTGACCGGTACTGCCGTAGCAGGGGCCAGTTTTTGGCAGTGACTACCCCAGCCCTGTGTCCTAGCTCGGCACGGCACACAGGCTCCCAGCAGGGCAGCTGCTCCCCGTGCCAGCCAAGGTGTTCAGCTACCTGTGCCAAGAGCACTTGCAAACCTTTCAAGTGTCTGGTAATACGAGCATTAAAATGAAAGTCAGGAAAGCTCAGGTCTTAATTCCAGACCTGGCATTTGCATGCCATGTCTAATTACGTGTTGCATTAAGCACTCATGAAGAAAAAAAATCCATAAGTGATTGCCTGTAGTAAAAGGGACTGTCCACAGTCCAAGCTGCACACCAGAAACACAAGCTTGCATACGGCTGTGACTCTGCTCATCATGATGTGCCCTGGTGTCCCAGTTACCTTCTCACCTTGGCTGAGGGCTGGTAGGAAATCTGTTCTTTTTCCTTATATACGGAGCTGCACTCTGCATAGCAGGTTTTACAAATCCATCATGCTGTACATAGGTTTCCCAGGCAACACGTGCAACACGGGCATCAGTATCCAAGTCACTTGTGTTGACAAACCACATACCATCTGCCATTACTACAGCTGCTGCCTCTACCACTTTGAGGTTTTCAAACTTTCCTAAGAGTTACAGTCATGTATCATTGAATGGGGGAGAAACTGAGGCAGCTGGTGATAGATCTGTGCTGGTACATGGCTACTGCAGAAGCTACCACGCCATGCTGTCTCTTTGTGGAGATTTTTGTTTATCCATGGAAAATGCAAAAGTGATTCAGAAAAGATTTCTAAATCAACTGCATTTCATATTCGTAACTTGAAAAAGAATCAACACATAGGCAAAAAGTAAAATCATTAAAATAAAAGCATGAAAAAAGAAAAATCATACTTGTTCATAGATTCTTACCATTTTTAAGCAAAACAAAGGAAATAAACCACTTTATTTTAAACCAGACTTTTTTATGGCATCTCTACTATTGAAAAAGAAAAGGAAATAGAGCCTGCAATCTGACATGCAGAGTTCAGCAAGGAGACAGATCTTCTAATTCTGTAGCAAGCACACTAAAACCTGCAAGCAGTGCAGAGCATGTGCTCATCATTCACGTGTGCTTCTCTTTCTTGCTAAACCGGCACTAGACACAAGGAGGACACGCCACAACCTGACCATGAGCCGTGGCTCTGGCTCAGGCACTGAGTTTCCTTGCAGGTGTCTGGCTCTGCCCCAGCCCTTCTGCTGGGATTTTCCTCCCCAGCAGAGTGGTAACTCCTCACTGTCTCTCTCAGCAAAGGACATTGGGGTCCATACACCACAGAAGACACAGAAATTACTCTTTCCCCCCCCTCCCTCTTTTGGAATCGTCCTAGTTGTACAGCAGTACTGATTTTATCCATTTAGATGAGTGCGACCATTGAAGAAATTGTAGCTTTTATAAAGGACAAAAACAAATCTAATATAAACTTTTTCTTAACAGCAATCCTAAAGGACCCAGGACAGGAAAATGAATGGAAGAAGATGAAGTTTAGGTTACCAAAAGCACTGGCAGACAGCTGCTTAATCCCAGAATTGTCATGTCAATTTAAACCCTTTCCCTGGCAGAGATTCAATTCCTTTCATCTCTCCTGGAAGCTTGAAAAGGTCAGAGACAGAGAACATTACCCTTGTGCACATGCAGGCTTGATTGCCTTTCTAGAAAGGCATCTATGCTTGAGGCTTTGGCTGGCAATTCAAGGAGGGAAAGAGCCAGGTACCCCAACGGGGACGGTGCCCCTCAGCCGCTGCTGACACCGCACACTCACATCCGGCAGCCGGAATCCTCACTGGGCCTCAGCACCTGCCAGGCACCCACGGGACCCTGTGGAGCCACCTCAGCTGACAAGGCCACGCATAACTGGAAGTGTTTCTGTTTGTATTCAGTGCACGTCCCTGTGTAATGCGGCCTGAAGTGGGTTTCACCCTGCTGATACCATGGAGATGCTTTCCTTGATGTGGCAAAAGGAGTTTTGCTCTTGGACCTTATGGTTTGCACTTGGTTCCCCTGTTTTTGTGTCTAGTAAAAGAGGCCCATCTCCACCTTAAAGATTAGGGGAGAACAATCGAGATACCTGATTCACAGCTTCATTCATTCACCTGCATTTCCTGCAGCGTGCACAAATACCCCACACCTTTCCCAGATCAGATGTGCTGCAGAGCGCAACTATCACCATGCAGCAAAACCACACTCAGGCACAGCAGAAAAAACCCTCTCTTCTACGTGTACTCATGATCTGTGCCTTTACAAACTCAAGGCCTTATTATTACAATTTCTTCTATACAAAAATGGAGCCATGGGAATGGAACAACTTCAGCTGGGCTGAAACTCAAGAGCCATTTGCTCAGCAGCAGGGACTTCGGCAGGCTCCTCATGGAGTGCTCCTTTCTCCCCACTGCTCTGTTGATGCCCAGCTCAGTTTTTTGCCCAGCCTTCCATGGGAATGGGGGTAGGGACCGTGCCTGCCAATACAACACCCTTCAGACCATGGAAATTGCAGATCAATACAAGAAGGTTTAGCTCATTCCCAGTCATTTTTTCACGTGCAGGGAAACATGCATGCATACACGAGTCCGTATTCACCAAAAGAACTTGTAGCATAACCCAGAACAAAAAATCTGCGAGGCTGATGAACTGCTTATCTCTGAGGGGTCAGAGGATGGAGGACAAAGCAACATGCACTGAAGCTGAGCTGCAGCCCACCGGGAGTTGCTGAAGAGAGGCTGAGCCAGTCCCTGGGAATGGTACACACAGGTGTTCTGCATCCCCCCTCTCCTGACCTCAGAGGGACACCGGGAAATCTTATTCTCAAAACTAAGGCATCGCAGGGCAGTCAATAGGAAGTGCAGGAGATAGTATAAATAAATTTCTGTGACAAACACTCATGATTTTGTACTTTTAAAAGCATTTTGTTTCCTAACACTTTCTAATAATGCAACATACCCCTAAATGCCTGGTCATCAGCTATATTATTCCTTACACTGACCCCACATATATGGGATTGCCAAAACCAGGTCTAGACCACTGAGGTTTCTGCCAGAAAAGCACACACAACCATGAATAGAGCTAAAAGAGAACAGATTTATATTAGGGCATTTTTGTTTTAAAGCTGATACACCTTGATCTGCTACAATCTTTCAAGCAATCATGAACATTTTTCTTCATTATTTTTCTCCCAGTTATTCCTCCTCCATGAAATGCACAATACAATAATACAGGGTAGATTTTTTTACAAAGTATAAATCCTTCTCTTTCCTCTCCTAAACTGCCAATTTTAGTTGCTGTATAAAATTATGATAAGTTGTGTCATGGTCTGTATATTAGCACTGGCTGATCAAAAGCAAACTTAGTAAGACAAGTGTCAGTGTAAGCATGTACATTTTAAGAAAGTTTAGACTTTGAACTGAAGGAATAAAAATTAGATCTGCAAACTTATCTTGATATTTGGCCATACTTGACAGTATGAAGACAATGAGGGAAAAATCTGCACTTTAAATAGTTGTTTTGTTATGCTTGATATTGAAATTCTGTGGACTTTCATAAAAGAAATATCAAAGCCAGAGAAGCAGCAAATAGATGAAGCAAGCACCAAACTGCAAAATGACTTGTAGAGAACACACTGCAGGAACAGTCTGCAAATTTTCACTGATGGAGGAAAAAAGAAACCTAGTGGAAAACATAACCAAACAATCTCATTTATTGTTTTCAGACAGGTTTATTTTCAACTAGACTCCTTGGGACCATCCTAAAATTACTTCTCAAAGACTACAAGCTCTAGAGTTGCTGCAGGAAGGATTGGAAAGCACATTTGGCTCACAAAGAAACCAAAAAATCTCTTTGAGTATCTCTGTAATACGTGACTCACAACTGCAAGCTGGCCAGGCTACATGCCAAGTCTGTGTCTTGAAATGGCTCATTTATTGGCAAAGTTTTGTCCTGAATTTATCGAGATCTCTTTCAACGAAACATACCAAAATAACACCTTTAGCTGCAACTGTGCTCCATGTGTTGGAGCCTAGTAAAGTGACACTGTTGTTTTTATTTTGAAATCATGGCTATAGTAATTCCTGGACTCATAATAACTTATAAAACATGAGTTATGAGTTAACATAATAACTCCTAAAAACTCCATTATCTTTGTGGACTATCTTAGAAAGCTAGCTGAAGATTTTCAATTTCATTTTTTGCACAAGACAGTAAGAAAATTATTTGAATGTATTCAAGTGCCCAAGAGTGAACTGAGCTTGTGAGGCTCTGATTTCTGCACATTCAAAGATCTACACATAAGACAGTGATACAAGTCCCTATTCAAATGTGCATTTTTAGCTCTCTGCTAAACACAATAAAGAACTCCCAGCAGGCAGCATTTTTATTTATGTGTGGGTGTACTCCAGCTCTGCATTTCATTCTCGAAGCGGCACTTAGCAATATTTATCCAGTCATTTGAGTCTTTTATAACACATATAGTTTTACTTCTAGATACAATATCAACTTTGGAATATCAATACCATAATATCCTTTCTAAAAAAAACATTAAGTTTGCACTGTCAGATTCAAGTATATCAAAACAAAGTCCTGCCACATTGTTTCAGATTTTTAGGGAATACTGATACATGTATGATACTTCCTGACAGGCTTTCAGCTCTATCATGGAAATGACTGTAAATTCACTGTGTCTATAGATGCAGCATCTGCAGCCCGTCTCAGCCAGCCCCTGTGCAGGCCAGTGGTGACTGGCCATGACTCTGCCCAGGGCGTGACAGTGCACCCTCCACCAGGGGCTGGCAGTGGGGTAATCCCTGCATTTTTGTGTGGCAGTAGAGTGTGATTTACCTTGGGCCCAGTCCTGATAGCGTCTAATAATAAAACCTTGTAGTTCCCCTGGCATGACCCAAGCAATGCAGGTAACCAAGGCTGCAGCTCTAACCCCAGAATGAGACAGTGTGATGCACAATAAGACACCCAGAGAGCAGCAAGTATTTAAGGGCATTTTTTCCTGTCCTTCTTTCTCAGCGATGAGCATATCTATGTTCTTGCTTTAGCTCAGGTGGGGAGAGAAGATTTGAATTGAACCTAGTTGTAGTCCCTGCTGCCCTCATGTTTGCTCCACATAGCAGTGTCCCAGTACACAAACTGGACAAAACTGGTGCAAGAATCCTACAGCAGTGCATCCACAGTACTCCCAAACTGCACCAGAGATTCACCACACTGGACAAGTTCAGGTGAGTCCAAATAAAATCACAAAAAATGCATAATAAGGATGTCAGGTCTTCAGTAGAAACAGTTCTGCTCTGCAGACCTGCTCTTTCTGACCTGCACTACTGACTGATATGCACGCCTGACCAAATGGTTTCAAACCACAGGGGCATTTTGCTACTGAATGTTTGCCAAGCAGAATATGTATTTCTTATCACATAAACCACCAAGACTAATCCCATTGTGTGATGGACATTTGTTGCTTCTTCTGTTCAGCATCACATGAGTTTCTTGGACAAAATCCATCATTTAGATGTTGGCTAAGTGCACATGCTTATTTTCAAAGGAGCTTTTAATCCACTTATGTTTAAAAGATTTATTGGTTTAATTATTGGTTTATTTTCTGGTTTATTCCTACCCTTTGATGTTACTGGTTATTATAAAGCTCCTATAAGGGGCTGTTAATTACTCATGTCATTCAGAGATCTATCAAACTGTGATTTAAGGCAGCACATACATTGCTTGATGAAGGGGAAATCAAAAATATTTTTTCACTCATTGAGAACAGAACATTTTGCAAAATGTTTTTATTATGGTGACATGAAAATTATGTCTGCATTAGGACTGTCTGAAGGAACATAAAGCTGAGGAAAGAGGTGAATTTTCAGAGTGCTACTATCTCACGGTTATGGAGGAATATCTGGGTAAGAACATCACAGGTTACTTTGGCATGGGAGCCCCACAGAGGCTGAGATCTGGTGTGCTGAAAGAGCAACGCTCAAGGAGCTTTCAAATGAACTTCTTATTCTCACTGTAAGAAGGCAGAGAATGGTGTCTAACCTCCACCCTCAGCAGGAGAATAGGTATTGCACATGGTGTGGAGTTACATCTCTTTCTTGGGAAAGATGGCAGGTAACAAGGCTTGTTCCTTAGGCCTTGCACACTGGAAAAATGCATTTTCTGTGCCAAGGAGAAGAATTAAAAAGCTTATTTTGTATCCATTTGCATTAATTTGCAATGGTGAATGGTGCTTGCTAATACACTGCTTTTCTTTTGTGAGAAAATCAATAGTCTACAATAATTTTCAAACCTCTATAAGATCTGTTATCACCATATGCAAAAATTTGGAAATGTTAATTTTTATTTTCTTCTAAACAGATGAAAAGTAGACAGCAGCTGTAAGCATGGCTAGATTTAAAATAGTAGTTCAAAATCTGCCTGGGAGTTTAGTAAGAAGGCATTAGATCTTAGTGGAAGACCTGATAGAGAGATTTTTTAATATGATAATGAAATGCAGACTGACACTGAAAAGTTGAGAGCCAAGGGACAGGTTCCCAAATGAAAGAGGTCAGATTTTAGGAAGCTGAGTAAATGCAAAAGACTCAAAACAGTAGGCCTTGTTCTCTAAAGCAGACTCTTAATACTTTGAAACCAAAACGCAAATTTAAATTTAGTCCAGATGTTAATGATAAAAAGCATTAAAATGATCAGTCCATCAAATTACGATTCCAAATCTCTTCCAAAGTATATGTGCCTTCACAAATCCACTGCAAATACAGCCTGTAGCTTTTGGCAGTTAAACACCCCATAGAGGCCAACTCTAAAAAAATCTCTCACTTCCCTTAAAACAGTCCAAAAGAAAGATTATGCACCTGAATACCACCAGATTATCTGAGTGAGTGCTGGCAAAGTTGCTAAGAACTTAGAAGAAAATGATTCAGGGTACATCCTATCCTTACAACTCCCTTCTCTTGATTTGAAGATGCTCTCACATCTCTCTGGCAAAAGCCCCCCAAGGATTGCACTGAGAGCAGCTCTCCCGGGCCCAGGTTACTTCAGATTTCACAAGGTAAAGCCAGTGCTTTACAACTTCTCACCTTAAGGACCAGCCAGCCAGATTGATGAAGCACCTGGTGTGGCTACATAATGAGAAACTTTGTCAGCTTTGCTTCTGGCTAGACTGAAATGTAGCTTACCTAGACTGACTATACTCCAATAGTTCAGTACATACTGACCAGGTGTGCAGGTGTGTATTACAGACTGAGTTTCATTAAAATAATGAGAATCCTACAGTCATTGTAGCACTGAGTCAGCATTTAACCCTTCCTACTGCTGGTGTGTGTCACCACTGGATTCTTAAAATTAGATGACAAGGTAAGAGGAAAAAGTACTTAAATAATTTGCACTGCATTTCTCAAAAAGCTTCTTTCCCACTAGACACTCTTAGCTCTGGCACTGTGTCTGATCCAGAGCTCCACCCTCACTGTTTTCTGTGGTGTCAGTGTGTGGACAGCAGGTAGCAGTATTCTGCACCCCTTTGTATGGGCCACTGGGATGGTCTGCTTCTGTTTCAGCTGACATGCAGAGAGCAGGCTCCAGAGGCATCAGCTTGCTGGACATAAATTCCTAAACGTCAGCCAATACATACAAACCTAATTCAGATACAGCCAAGATGTTGCTTTTTACATCCAAACACTGTTTAAGGCCATTAGATATGCCTGCTATTCACTTTGATGGAAACCAAATTGCACCCACTGCATGTAGAGTCTGAAGGTCATACTTCACTGTTGGAAAAGCAGGCAACCTGTATTTTAAAATTTCCACAGTATTACTTCTTTTTGGGTTACAAAACACACGTGGATTTTCACATGATCCTTTTTTTGCATGCCAGAAAATCCCCATCTCTCCTGTGGCCTAAAGCAATGACTCGGTCTTTCCCTGTCAGTGCTGTGACTGTGACACATGGTGGCTGTAAGAAAAGTCCCCAGCAAACACCTCTACGTGCTCTCTTCCTTGCTTTTGATGTAAATTGTTAAAAAAAGGTAGTTCATTTTAGGTCATTCCAACCTTGAAGTCAGGGGCTCTGTACAAATGTAGTCACTCTTCCTTCTTGATACAAACCTACTGGTCTTCTTGTCCTGCCTTGATCTTATTTCTCACTTTACATTGGTGTTTTGTCTCTGGATCAGTGTATTCACTTTGTCTGAACCACTTGGAAAAAAGATTGAACATATTTTTATCAATCTGTGCTTATAAAGAATGAACATTAAAACTGAGTGTAGCTTGGGTGGATTACATGGGCAGGAAGGGTTGTTAGGAAGCCTTCTTTGGCAGGGCTTGCACATTCCAGGAAATTTCTGAAGCTCTGAAGGTCGGGTATGTGGGTTTGTCTCTCCCTTAACCTGTCCTTTTTCCAGCAACCCATGGGGGATGAGATCCCACAGAGACACCACCAAGCAGTGTCCTCAACCCCGAATGTGTCATCATTCCTCATACCCTGAGCTATTACTCTCGTTATTGTTACTCCAGTGCTCCTGGGGGCTGTCTCTGCACAAAGCTGGGCCCCACCCCCTTGAGGTGAAATTATATTAAAGGCGGGTTGAAGTCAGAAATCCTCCTGTTTCTGCATATAGATCCAAATGTGACATGTTAAACCAGATCCCTGATAAATCCTTAAAAGGATGGCATCTGCCAAACAGGAGATTGCAAATTTCTGGCTGATTCAAGTACCTATGGGAAAATGCATATTCTAAAACAGATTATTCTAAGCTTGCCTTTAAAAAAAAATTTAAATATAAATAATTTTCTATAATGGCTCTCTTAAATGTGAATGCATATATTCTTTGATGCGTAATAAAAATATTTCATGGCATTCTCCTAATTTTTGGACTTGAAGTCACTTCAACATGCAAAAATTTTGGTCATGTGAAGTTTTAAAGCAGCGAATGACTTAAATATTACAGTATATTTTTCTTGATACGTGTTTTACATATATTCTGCACTCTATTTGTGTCTGTAAGTAAATACCTGGGTTTATGTATCTGTAAGAAATACTTTAGCCTCCAAAATAGGTAAAAATTCTAAATATAGAAATAAGGCCAAAAGAGCTTCATCAGATTAAAACACTTTCAGAACTCTTCCCTAATTGAATACCAATTAGGAGGAATTTGCCTGTAGTAATGCCCTATCTGAATCAACAAACATCATTAACTACAAACAATTTCCAAATCTGTTCTATTTTCCCAGACCCAGTACATCCTTTCAACCGAACTGAGTGATTTTCCCTGATCACAATGGATTAACACAAGCATAGGTTTAGACTACATCATTTAACAAACAGTTTATTAAAGATGTATCTCTTGTTCTGCCACGGCAATGAGAGCCATTACCAACTGCCTGTGTTAATTTTGCAACAGATCACAGTGGAGATCTGTACAACCCATTAATCTAACAGGGGTTTTCCAGTACTTCTCTTTCCATTCTTCAAATCTGTAAAAACATATCACTTCTTATTAAATAAACCATGAAAGAATTTTGATAGCTGCAAGCTACAACTACTCTCATTTGTTTATTTAGAATGATGCAGGAACCAGTGCTAAAGATTAGTCACAGTAATGTTGATGGTAACATGTGAGGAAAAGGCATGTATTTGGTCTACAACCACAGATGGCTAAATGTATTTGTGAAAGCTGCCAAGCACAATGAAACAAAGATGTGGCGGTTGTAACAAGCAAAATGCAAGAATGTCAGGAGTTTTTATCAGAAAAATCAGCATGCGTGAAGTCAAATTCACATGACAAGGTGAGGGCACATGAACAGCTACAAAGCACAAGCAGTTGTGCTTTCCAACCCCGCAGAAACACAGGTGTATGAAGCAAACAAATCCTATCAGCTGTGCTTGTTGTCTTCTGCTTAAATCACCCACCCACTGAATACTGCTGCAAAGATCCTATTTATGGGTTCAGTGCCTGCTTTCAGACTCTACCTTGCACAGATCATGTTATGTTGTCCAGAAGAAGACCCAAAAACTGTACAAAAAGCAATTTTCTGTGCCAGGGTTACCCGAGCTGCTGACCCCACATGCATTGGAAAGAAGCAGGTGTTCACAGTCTCAGATTTACCCTTAACTCCATGTGCATTGCTGAATTTTCCCTTCACAGGTGGTTAGCAGTGGTTTTTGAAGAGAATGACTCCTTTCTCATCTTCACAGAAAATCGCTTAAAAAAATAATTGGTGTACATTTAATGGTGTAATGTGATAGTACAGGGGCTGAAAAATTAGTCACAGTCAACTGCCTGAACTCTGCAAAACAACACGGTGGACAAACATAGCTGCTGGGGCTCCAGGGGGAAGAGTGGGGAGGGGCAGGATGATGGGCAGTAGATACATCAGAGCTAGCTGCAAACAAGAATGAAAAGAGCAGGTCTTGATGCTTATGGTTCTTCCAGAAGTAATCAGAAAAATTAATTATTCAGGGTAGCCTTGGGAAAACCACTGTCAGGGTAAAGGGAGTCACGCACTGGGATGCTGTCTGATGACAATGTCTAATACCAGGTGTGTTAAGACCAAATATGGTATAATTTCTTCATTACACTTTAGCCAAAGGGATGATTGCACTGGTAGCTTTAGCTTATAAAGAATGGAATACAAACAACAACAACAACAATCAACCACCAGGAAATCCAAGTCATTCCACGGAAAAGAAACGGGCAGTCTCTTGAAATCATTATACTGAAGTTCAGTGTGAGACACTGACCCTTGATCAATACAGAAGTTTGGTACAGGCATATAGGGCAAACCAAAAACTAGATGGGTTTGATAAACAGAAAAAAAACAGGAAAAGCCACATATTGCACTGCTGAAAAGTTCTGGGAACAGACGACTTGCAACATAGAATAGCTTTTGAAACATTTCTAATAGGACCAGAGTAACGGCTTCATTTTTTCATCAATGCCTCCAAAACAGCTGCAGTAGTTTATGATGCTTGTGCTTATCTTAAAGAGCAACATCAACTTATCAAACTGAATTCTTACACCATGCTCCCAAGATCTGTCACTAACAATTGTGAAAAATGTCAGTAAAATCTATGTGGTGAGTTCATTAGCTTCAAGGCACTCTGGCAATGCAAAATCCAGTACAAATACGGAATGTGAGTAAGTCAAAATCCTGGAAAGGGACCACAAGGAGGCAAGCATAAAATTTTTAATGAAAAGAAAGCCCTAAGATAGAAGCAATGTGACTGATGTCACAGGAGATAGCTAAGAGCTCTTCCGTCTTGTGTCACCTGAAGCTGGGGAAGGTACATTCTGAGTGCGTTTTCTTCTGGCCAGGAAAGGCCCCATAAGCCTTTCTAGAACAGCCAGAGTAGTACCTTCCCTGAGAAGCCTTGCACACAAAGGGCCCACCAGTCATGGGCAAAAAAAGGGGCAGAATGAAGTAATATTTTTCTTTTACTTTCACAAACAAAATTAACTTTTCACAGGCCAAAAAATCTGGGATCAGGGGCTAATGTAAGTAACCAAAGAACAGAAGTCAAAAAGCGATGCTGACTGTTGGGGGCTGAAGACTTACTGGGGAAGGATCAAGGATGTGTTCTCTCTCTAGCTTAGTGACTTCAAGCTGATTCAGGTGACGGGCACATCTCAGCAAAGCACCAAGGGCGTATCTTAAAAGTGTCTGACAAGCAGCAGACCTAGTGAAACCCATGGAGACCGCAGCAGAAGACAATCCTGCCAGCATGACAGCAGCCATCCTGAGGGCTGCAGGGATTCAGGATTTTACAGCAGAAATCATCAAACAGGAAGCCTGCAAGACTTTGCCAGGCACAAAATCGTGCCAGGGGACTCCAGCTTGCACAGAGGCTTCTGTTCTGCATATTGAAGACAGAAGCAAAATAAAAACCTGCAAGAAGCATGAGACAAGACTTTCACCTTCAAAGAGGAATGGGTTTCTTTTAACTCCTGGTGCTAGGCACTGAAACAACAGGTAAAACTGCAACCACATGAACTTCTGAGAAATGATGCCTGCAGGCGACTCCCTCAGAACTGTCATCCTCCCCTATCCCCAGAGCCCGCAGAAAAGAGGAATCTTTCAGCATGAGATAAGAGTCAGCAAATTAAAGCTCTCATGGACCAAAGGACAATAAAGCAAACTCTACCATGGGACTCACATTAAGCCTTTTATATCTCTTGTTATCATAGGAACTATCTTGAAAATCTATAGTGATCATAATTGTTATGCTACCATGTAGAAAGGAAAGCTTTTGTAGTGAAATCATAGCCCAAGCCACTTAGTGATTAGCAGCTCAAAAGTGGCACTTTCAACTCCATCCAGATATTCAGTAGCATCACTGCAGTGTGCCCTGTTAAGTGTCCCAGCCCATCTTGCAAGAATCACTAATTTCAGATCGTTCCCTCAAAAAGGCACACGGAAGTCTAGGAACAAACTTATTGTGGGGCTAGTGGGATGGAAATCCTCATTTTTGCAATTATTGCCTGTCTATTGCAATACATCCCCCGGATACTGGCCTGTGGCCACTCTCTCCATGCAGGTCGGGGCTGGATCTTTCCCTGTACTGGTCAAACCTCAGGATGATGAAGATACACAGGAATCACGAGATCCACACGTAACAAAATAAACCAAGGCAATAATTCAAAGACCTATTTAAAAAAATTTTATGTATGACCTCACTATGAAGTGGCCTTTAGGGATATGAAACATAACGATTGAAATACGAAATCAAATAAGCAATATTGATTTACATATTGGTCCACTTATAATTTAATTTTAATTTCTTAAATTAGTTGCATCCTCTCTGTTGTGACAGCTCCAACAAAAAATTGTTATCAGACATTTATGATTGCTATTCGTGAACCTTGAGTAATGGGACACAAAGACTCACTTTTGGTTTCCTTTTTCAAATGACACTGCACCAGCTCTCTAGGGTTGCTCAGTGAGCTATACTATACTCTTAGCATCCCAATGGGTTTTAATTGCAATAATTTAACTTACCCACTCAAGCCAGAAACAGGTGTGAAATAATTTTTCTGATCACAGCAAAAAAAAAAAAGGTTTATTTTGCTATAATTCTGCTTTTTTTTTTCTTATGTTGCTAAAAGAATATGGATTATTTTTATTTTTCACGTCTGGAATTTACTGTAATAGAAAATACTAGCAAAGTGTTTTCCTTGCTGCCAAAGAAAGCATTATACAAGTAATTAGTACTGCAATTGTCACCAATTTTTGGCCCATGCAGGCACGAGTGAGGAGGTAAAGATAAGGGAGCGTGTTTTCAGATTACATTGGAGAAAACAAGAGTAATCATCATATAAATGAGTGTATTTTTCTCAGTTGTCAGAGTTACAAGTCCCCATGTGTTGACAAATGGAAAATAACACATTCATTGCGGTCAATCTAAAATAATCCCAGTGTGAAGGAAGCCAGCAGCAGCCCTGCCAAGACACGCAGCGTCTCACCGTGACCACATGGACTCCACTGGTCACAAGCAGAGAGGAGCCCGCGACTGCATTTAAATGATGATAAGGCTGCCAGCACGGCTGTACCTGGGAATCACAGTTTGTAGTGCAAAGCAGCAGAATATCACACCTGCACGCTGACGGCTGTTCACTTGAATGTTGGAAAGCTTGGGGAGCTAAATCATTAAGCTGCCGGAAAAACGGTGCGTGTCTTAAGTCCTGACATATGCAATAGCTTTCTCACTCTCTGTCTCTCTCAAACTCAGAGTAATTTGAAAATTATCCATCTTCTCTTGATCTTTAATGTACCCATTTGTCCCATGATCTCATCACACTTGTATTTGTTGATTGAGGAAGCTCAGTGGTATGAATTAAATATCAATTGCTCACAGAAAAGAAATTGCTAGAGAAAGTTTTCAGCTCGTTGAAATGCACAGATCTGTATCCCAGAAGTGTCTTACTAGAAACATCTTCGTTATGTTCATGGCTTAACTGTGTCTTACACTTTCCCAATTAATAAGATTTCATAACCCCTGAGGTTTATGTGCAAGCAGAAATTGTCAGTGAGTCTTGAATCCCGGATACTCAAGAAAAGTAACTACTTCGGCTAATAAATCCCTCAAGTAACAATTAGTGTTATCAATGTAATATACATAGTTTATGATTCCAGTAAAATTGCCAAATGTCTTCTTTTATATATTCAGACAGCCACAGTCATAAGGTTTAATTCCTAGGAACACAGACATTTCCTCTGCCTACTGAACATGCAACCAAGAGGGTTTTTTGCCAGTTAAAGCTGTGTCCCTCGCAGGAATGACCAGTGCTCCTTCCTACTGCACCAACAGTGCGACAAGGCTGTCACCAAGTCAAACCCCCAAGGCTTCATCCCAAGCCACTGAAATGAGGAACAAGCTGTTCCAGATGCAGACCGTGGAGACTTTAAAATATACATACATATATTTAAAAAAAAAAA